>JAODAL010003183.1:0-178743 GCA_025379985.1 Phyllomedusa bahiana
AATTCGATTTACAGACCTGTTAATTTTTCTTTAAGAAACCCTCCTACTCTGCACTCATTACTTGTATTAACTGCACCTGTTTGAACTCATTAAATGTATAAAATACACCTGTCCACACACTCAATCAATTACACTTCACCCTCTCCACCATGGCCAAGACCAAAGTGCTGTCTAAGGATAACAGGGACACAATTATAAACCTGCAGATGAGTTACAGGACAATGGGCAAGCAGCTTGGTGAGAAGGCAACAACTGTTGGCGAAATCATTAGAAAATGGAAGAAACAAAAAAGACTGTCAATCTTCCTCAGTCATGGGCTCCATGCAAAATCTCACCTCGTGGGGTGAGGATGATTCTGAGAAAGGTCAGAAATCAGCCCAGAACTACATAGGAGGACCTGGTCAATGACCTGAACAGAGTTGGGACCACAGTCTCAAAGATTACCGTTAGTAACACACTACATGAACTCAAATGGATTAAAATCCTGCAGGGCATGCAAGTCCACTGTTTGAAGTTCGCCAGTGATGATTCAGAGGAGGCATGGGAGAAGGCCATGTGGTCATATGAGATCAAAATTTAACTTTTTGGTATCCACTCCCCTTGCCATGTTTGGAGGAAGAAGTAAAGTTACAAACCTCAAGAACACTGTCCCAACCGTGAAGCATGGGGGTGGAAACCTCATACTTTGGGAGTGCTTTTCTGAAAAGGGGTCAGCCATCTTGTACCTTATTGAAGAGAGGATGGATGAGGCCATATATCGTGAGATTTTGGCCAACAACCTCCTTCCCTCAGTAAGAGCATTGAAACTTTTCCAGCAGGATGATAACCTGAAACACACAACCAGGGAAACGAAGGAGTGGCTCTGTAAAAAGCATTTTAAAGTCCTGTAGTGGCCTCGACAGTCTCCAGACTTGAACTCAATTGAAAATCTTTGGAGGGAGCTGAAACTCAATGTAGCCCATTAATAGCCCCGAAACCTGAAAGATCTGGAGAACATCTGTATGGAGAAGTGGGCAAAATCCCTGCTGTAGTGTGTGCAAACTTGGTCAAGAAATACAGGAAACATCTGACCTAGGTAATTGCAAACAAAGGTTTCTGTACCAAATATTAAGTTCTATTTTTCTATTGTATCAAATATTTATTTAATTCAATAAAATTCTAATTAATTATTTGAAAATCATACAATGTGATTTTCTGGGTATTTTTTTTAGATTCTGTCTCTCACAGTTGAAGTGTACCTACTATAAAAATTACAGATCTCTCCATTCTTTGTAGGTGGGAAAATTTGCAAGATCGCGAGTGTGACAGATACTTATTTTCCCCACTGTACCTGTTGTGAATTACATACAAATGCAACTTAAGAACAAACCTACAGTCTCTATACCATTCGTAACCCAGGGACTGCCTGTACTATGTTCCTGGACTTAGCATGTCAGCTTTATTATTTATTTTAAAGCACCATTAATTCCAGGGCTGAACATGTGATAGGTGTTAACAGGCATAAGTACATAATCTAAAATATTTATCAGAACTAGGGCCAAGGAAAGGTGGGGTAATTGGCAATGGCCTTTTATTTTTTAGAGGCGTTTGAGAAAATTAAAGCAATAACTTTATTGGTTGCCATTTTTACTTTTCTTTCCTGTACATAAGTTTAAACATTTAGGGCGACATGAATGGCCCTAGAGTATGAATGGGGCTGCACCAGTCTGGTATACTTTGAGTCTGGTGTACTCTGACGGGGAGAGGGAGCCTACAGCCAATCAACGCCAGTCTGAGGAAGGAGGAGTTTTCCTCTGAAACATCACTCCAGGGCAAATGGCTGTCCTTATGGCTGCTTCAGAGATAAGCTCCACGTTCACAAATAATGGATACATTGGACATTAAAGTAAGGACTTTCCATTTAAAGTTGCAGAGATTTCCATTCATGCATCACAGATTCTGTCTGCTGTTATAATGCTGGAAAAGTAAAGTGTTTGTCCGGAATTGTAAGGACTATACATATTTATGATTTTTTTTTTATATAAAGTATTTTTGAATATAGAGGACTGAGTTTTCATTATTAAGGCTGCATATTCGTGGGGAATAGGAGAAAAACCCATGTTCATGTCCTCCCCTGTGGTGTTGAAACAAATTGTGTAAAAAAAGTTTTAATGGTCGTATTATTATAATAGTGTATAAGCTTTTAATGTATATTCAGAGCAGAACATGTCATATATATTACCGCTAGGCATCATGACAACAGAAATGTACTTAATAAATCATACACAGGCATATCAGAGATACATCTTAGCACTTTAAAGAGGTTTTCTGAGAGTTATGTAAAAACCCTATGGGCTGGAACTGGCTTTAAATCTGTACTCACCAAAGCACTTTTTTATACTGCTCATCTGCTCAGTAGTGACATCCCTTTCATTGCTCACATGACTGTGAACCAACAACTGGCCTCAGGTCACAAATCCCAGAAAACCCTTTTAACCACAGTAGTAAGAATAAAAAAAATGTTAACAGCAATTTTAACATCTGTGTCATGGTTACAAATTATAATGCAAACCATGATGCTGTCTTGGTTCTATTACATGACCCATGGAACTTTATTGATTTTTATGTGGAAGAACCATTTTAAATTCACCCGAGACTTGTAAGGATGAGTTCACAAGTTGCGTTTTTCAAAAGCAATTAAAAAATATTTAATTAACCCATATTTCAAAAGTGTTTCATATTAAAGCCAATTAAAAACATATTATTACTATTTGTTATTACTTTTGACATTTTCAAGATATTTCAGTGACCATTTTGAATTTTTCTGTCTTTTACGGAATGGGAACAACAATTTTATTCACCTGTGTATTGTAATTTTTAATAAATTGGTAATATTAGCATATTTCTATCCAAAACAAAAGTTTTCTTTTTTTTCCCATAGGCCATGACGGTGCAGTAAATGGCTTTGGCTGGAGCTATGACAGGAATTGGTTGGTTTCTACTGCTGATGACAGAACAATGAGGATTTGGAATGTGAAAAATTCAAGTCCTGCATTAATTCTGGTAATGTGTGTGTGATTTCTATTGTTACTACTTGTTTGTATGTTGAGGACATACACTGGTTTATTTCATATATTTGATAAAGAAAATTCCCAACCAAAACATCAAAATAGGTAAAAATTAGTAAGTCAGAATTAAAATAGATATTTTTAATTTTCTGTTCTATTGTGGCAAACTTTAATTTATTAGAAATCATTGTAGCTCTTCTACAGATAGTTTTTGTGATTTAGTTTTTGAGAGGCTAATGTAATAGTGAGAAGCAGTATAAAGGCACTTCCTGTTGTTACTTTTGTGAAAGTGGGTGCATCGATTAAACAAAACAGTATAATATTTAACTTACTAGGCACAGTACTGTACAATTTGTAGCTGCTGGGCCTGGTAATGCAGCTGAATGCAACTCGATCCCGTTGAGTGAGACTTAGTTACGTATACTACAAGGCACAATCACTATAAATGTATGGCGCTGTGGTTGCTTATTAGTAGGGTGCAGCACTCACTAGATATTGCGGCTTTTTTAATCAGCTGACCAGAGGGGATGCTGGGATTTCCTGTCCTAAAGCATCAACATTAAAGGGGTTTTGTCACGAAGTAAAATTGACGTGGGAAGCTTGCAAATGAAATAACAAACATTTTCACCATTCATTATTATTAAAAATTTTGGACTGTTTTTGTTTTAGCTGCTCCCTTAGTGATCCATTGTTTACAGCTCGTCTCCAGGGGATACGACCAGGGATGAGAGCTCCGCAGTTCTGGTCACACATGCTCAGACATCACTTCTCCTCTCAGGCAACTACTGAGTTTTCAACCCCTGATGCTGTCATTCTACTCCTGTCCTCTGTACTCCTTAGTAATTAGTCAAAAAGTGCAAATAAACAAAAAAGAAACCTCAATCAGATCTGTGCATTGATAAAGAGTAAAAAATCCCCACAGGTTAGGTTCCTGCAGGGATTTGAACCTAGGACCCTTGTGCCTGGAGGCAAAAACTTTACCTCTCAGCTACTCACAATGCTTTACATAAACAGACCTTTCTATGACTACAGAGAGGAAAGGCCTGGTGATGTCATCCTGCTGGGTCACATGATCTGCAATTCAAACAAATCACACACGCCCCCTTCTGAGCACACAGATCTGAAGAGCTGGATACAGGAAGTATGAAATGAGATCGTGGCAAAACCCCTTTAATCCCTTCCCAACATTGGACATACCCATATGTCCATTATGGGAAGGTGTTCCCACAAATGGTCATATAAGTACCTCCAGGGGATTTTGTCGCCTTAAAGCACAGCCTGCACATGGAATCAGCTGTATAATATATCAGATGGGACCAAATCTTACTTCGGTCACAGCTGATGAACCCCTTAGATGCTGCAGTCCATTAGATGCTGCAGTCAATGACTGCACAGCTAAGGGAAAGACAAAGGGAGGGAGCTCCCTCTTTCTGAAACGGTAGCCAGCTGCACGATCGCATGGTGTCAATGGTCTCTGTGGCAATCTGGTAAATCCTAAAAAAGGTAGCATGCCTGGCCCTAAGGCACATGGTGATTTAAAGTTATAATGAGTGTAAAAAAAAAAAAAAAAGCAAAAAAACCCACACTCACTCAAAAGGTAAAACACGCACACACCATTAAAAATGGCAATCACCCTAAAAAAGATCAAAAATCGAGTACACATATTTGGTATTAACACATGTGTAATGACCTAGCCTATAAATTTGTCATGTTAAACCCGCATGATGAACAGCATCAAAAAAGGGGAAAAAAATGGCCGAATTTTGTTCATCCCTCTGCAGACCCCACAGTGGTACCAATGAAAATATCAGACCGTATACAGAAAAAATGAGTTATGGTTATCAAAATACAGCTATGCATAAATATTATTTAAAAAAAAAAAAGTGCTATAAGATAAAAACAATTATATAAATTGGGTATCGTTGTAATCATATTGCCCAATAGAGAAAAACTAATATGTAATTTATTCTGGACGGTGAGTGCTGTAAATTAATAAAAACTGAGGGCGTGGTTTGCCATGTAGAGGATAGGTCACGTCTTGCTGCAGCTCCTCCAGAGATTAGATTATAGACCTGCCTGAGACAAATGCCATGGGCCAAAAAAAGCATAAGAAGACGACCACAGCTACAGGGATACACTCTGAATCATCGGGGCTCTCTATATCCAACTTCTTTGCCCCCCTTCAGAACATGCGGGAAGACAGCTCTCCTCCCCGCACACGGGAGCTGCCGGCGCCATCTTGCCACGCGGCGGGAAGTTCGCGCCATCCCTCTGCACAGCTCTCGGATGCAACTGGGACAAGCCCGAACACTCACCTCCAGGCATCGGATCGGTTAGCGGAGCGCCCGGGGCCATCTGTTTCGCCGGAGAACTCAAGATCCGTGGATCCAGGGACTGTCCTCTCTGACTCCCAGGCCGCATCACGCGGGGACCGGTCGCCACAAGGAAGTCATGGTTCCCTTTGCTGGGGCGGATCGTTCTACAGCGGCGTCCGAGCCGCCAGGTCAGTGCGTGGCGGACGCCTGGGGCCCTCACCAGGCACCTTACCTGTCAGCTGACTTGGAGGGTCTGCTGGAGCCGGGGGGATCCCTCTCGTCGGCCCGAGGCCTAAACACCAAGGGGCCATCTTCTCTTGGGTGTCCTCCGGTCATTGCAGGGGCACGGATGGGGGTCTCTACTCCACAGAACGTTTCGACTAATTGGGAAGCCGAGGACCCAATGGGAATCTGATATCCTCCTTACAGACCAACCTATCGGAGAAAGCCTCTCACCAGCTCCACCTTTCCGCTCAACTAGACGATTTGGAAAATCGTAATAGACGGAATAACATCAGACTTCGGGGACTCCCGGAAACGGTCAAGCAGGGTGAACTTTCTACCATCCTGATGAAAATATTTAACCATATCCTGGGTGACAGAGCTCATAGGGCGCTGTGGCCGCAGAGTACCGACCCTTCTAGACCATGGGACGTCATTTGTAGAGTTCATCATTTTACGATCAAGGAAGAGATAATGCGCAAAGCCTGCCTTCTGCCTAGAGTGGAGTTCGAAGGGGCCAAGCTAGTTATTCCCAGATCTCTCGAGGCGCACTCTCCAACTGAGGGCAGCTCTCAAACCCCTCTTATCTGCTCTTCAATTCAAGAACATACCATATAGATGGGGCTTCCCTTTCTCTCTTCAAGTCCGACATGTCGACCGCCTGCTCGTCTTCCGCTCATTAGAAGACTTGCCCATCTTCATCGCCTCTCTGGATCTTCCAGATGTCTCCCTCCTCAGCTTCTTCAGTCGACCCTAATGCTGGGTTACCCCAACTTTTGGAAAAGCAACGGCTTCGCTCCCAAATGGTCTCGGCGAAACCTCAAAGATCTCGACAACGCTTGGGAAGCCCGGATAGTCAACCTCCTCGGGCAAGGCCTCATCGTTGATGTTCTGACTTCCTGGGAGACTGAAACCTCCCTAATTTCCTCCCTTCAATTCCATGCTCCCTTTGCCCTAAAAACTCTCTGTCATAGGCGTGAGATTGCTTGGTCTTTGCCCAGATGGAGTTAATGATAAGTTTGACTATCCCTACTTCTGGTTACTGGCCTTGTCAGATTTTATAATTAGAGGTTGTGTTATGTTGTCTCTGATAGGTTTTCTTCTCAGTTAGTTGCGGGTTCACATCCCTCTTGGTCGGTGGGACCTACCCCACCCGGGACTCCACTGTGCCTTATTATTCCTCCTCTCCACCCTATCCCCCCCTGCCCCTTCCTCCCTTTATTGGACATCATAGAGTGGTGGACCCTGGTGGGGTTTCCCTCCCCGCACGCTCATGTCTCCAAAGGTCTCCGGAGGTTGCTTTGCCACAGACTTCTATCGCACAGTGATCCCTTTGATGCCCTTTTTTCTTGAGTAATTGTGCTTACCTGTCCTCTTTGCGGGAGAACCCCCGTATAGTTTCCAGACTGTTTAATTCTTGACAGCTTGTAAATAACTGCTGTACCTATATTTCGCATTTTGTATTTTTTAAGAATTCTAAGATCTCTTGAAGATCCATGTCTTTGTGTATGGGAAAAAGTCGGTGTGATTTTCAGTTTGTTGTATAACATCATCTGAAGAAGAGAGCTAGTCCTCTCGAAAGCTCACTATCAAATATACTCAGTTAGCCTCTAAAAGGTATCGCCTGATTTCTTCACTATTCTACAGGGTTCTGTTTATTAAGATTGACTTACAGGGTCATATTTACACATTGGCTAACATCTACACCCCCAATACGGGCCAACTGTCTGTCTTGGCAAGGACTCTGGACAGCCTACTTCATTTTGCCCAGGGACAGATAGTGTTAGGGGGTGACCTCAACCTAGCCTTGAACCCCCTCCTGGATACATCTTCTGGGCGTTCTTCGGTGGCTTACCACGTCCTCAATCAAATGAAAAAGATGCTCCACGTTATGCAATTGATGGATGTGTGGAGGCTATTACACCCAAACGATAGGGACTACACTTTTTATTCTTTTCCACATAACTCTTACTCCTGTATTGACTATATATTTTTCCAGCACTCCACTATGTGGTTTCGGCATCTCCACTCGGACCACACCCCCGTTCATTGTGATTTCATCCTCCCACACTTTAGAAAACCTGCCTTTGCATGGAAACTAAATGAATTACTCCTATCGGATTCACTGTGCCTGTTGGACCTGCAACGCTCGGTGGAATTGTTCACTTCCGTCCATGAATTGGATCCAACGCCTCCTCAGATCCAATGGGAGGCTCTGAAATGCAATCTTCGGGGAGTCCTCATTAAGCATGGGGCACGCCTTAAAAGGGAGACTGCCTCGAAGCTCCAGTCTCTTTTGTCAAAACTGACTTCGTTGGAGGCCCAAAACAAAACATCGGGGTTAGAGAGGGACTTGAGAGCAGTGATCCAAACCCGTCATGAAATTCTCTAGCTCATGGAATACAGACATAAGAGATACCGCCAACTATGCTCTAGCTCCTTCTATGTCTGGAGTAATAAACCTAGGAAGGCTCTGGCACGAGCGCTGAGGGATAAGAGGGCTGCATTGTTTGTCCCTTCAATTAAAACTTCAGAGGGGCGCACGGTCCTTCTTACAGAGGATATCCTTAAGGTGTTTCACCAATATTACTCAGACCTGTATAACCTTCCGGCCCCTAAGGCCCATCCTTCCTTGTTCCAGTCATACCTTGCTAGTACGGCCCTTCCACATCTTTCCGCGGATTCAATCGCCTCCCTGGAGGAGCCCTTTTCTGAGGAGGAACTAGGGGCGGCCATTCATTCGCTTGCCTCAGGTAAAAGCCTGGGTCCGGACGGTTATACGGCCCTGTTCTATAAATCGGAACTTTCACAACCTATCCTAAGGGCATTCAATGCAGTCTCCCCGGAGGTCCCTTTTGACCAGGCTTTCCTAAGGGCTCACATTGTAGTCATACCAAAGGATGGTAAAGATCCCTCGAAATGTCAAAATTATCACCCGATCTCACTAATCAACAGAGACGGCAAAATATTTGCCAAACTAGTGGCCAATCGGCTTAGTCCCTTGCTCACATCGATTCTCCACCCAGACCAAGTGGGCTTTGTTCCCTCCAGGGAGACGAGGGATAATACACGAAAGACATTTTCCCTGATCCATCATGTCCAGGCACAGAGGACTCCTTGCTTTCTCCTGTTCCTGGACGCGGAGAAGGCTTTTATTCGAGTAGCTCGGCCTTTCCTACATGGGGTCCTGGAATCATTAGGCTTGGGTGAGGGGATACGAGGGAAGATTATGACTCTTTACACTTCACCACAGGCCCAGCTTCGAATTAATGGGGCTCTCTTTGCTCCCTTGGCTATATGAAATGGCACCAGGCATGGATGTCCACTCTCTCCAATCCTATATATTTTGTCTATGGAACATCTGATGCAGGCCTTGCGGACAGACTCAGGGATCCAAGGGATCTCCATGAATGGCCTCCACTTTAAGTGTTCTGCCTTCGCGGATGACCTATTACTGTACCTCACTAACCCTGCTTCTTCCCTACCGGCAGCACTAAAGGCTCTAGAGGTATATAGCTCCCACAGCAACCATAGAATAAACATGACAAAGAGCACTGTCCTGAGCCTTAATGTACGTCGGGCCCTCCTCACTTCCCTGAGATCCTCCTTTCCCTTCTCTTGGGAGGGTAAGGATCCCTTCAAACCCATATTTGGTATATGAACTAAACTTTGCTCCTTTTCTTACTAGGCTCCAACACGACCTCACGAGATGGGGGGGAAGGATTTCTCTTGGATAGGACGGATAAATATATTATAAATGAATGTCCTCCCCAGACTCTTGTATCTCTTTCAGGCGGTTCCTATTAGACTCTCCAAGCCCTTCTTCACCACGCTTCGTAGGCTGATATCCCACTTTGTATGGGCACAGGGTCGGCCCCGAATATCAGAGAGAACGCTGTCTCGGCCAAAGGCGGAGGGAGGCTTGTCCCTTCCGGATTTTCAGGCGTACTATTTGACTGCTGTTGCGGTCCGCATCTTGGATGTCTTTAATAGCACGACTCCCAAGCTGTGGGTGATCCTGGAGAACGGGTTATACAAGGCTCCTGTTATGGCTCTGCCCTGGTTGCCGGTAAACATGCTACCGAGGAACCAACTCTGCAAAATTCCCCTCGTAGCGCAGACTTCCATTGCGGTGTGCAGATCCTTCACATCTAAGATGACAATCTTTAGTGCAGGAGACCCGTGTATCCCATTGCTGGGAAATCCAGCTATCCCAAAATCTCTTTCTGTGCCTTTAGCTCACCTGCTGGGGGACTCTGCCGCCCTCTCTGTGTTGGACAGGGTTATCACCCCGAACTCCCTGAGGGGTTACGAGGAGATGGTGAGAGATCCCGGCACGACCCGCTTCTCCAGGTTCTCGTTCTATCAGCTCAATAGTTTTTATTCAAGGTGGAAGCAGACCTTATTGTTACATAGACCCCCCACTACCTTCGAATTATGGTGGCCTGGAAGATACTCAGAGAGGCTCTTAATCAGTTTCCAGATGACTGATAAGCTCCCCTTTCAGAACAGCTGGGAGAGGGAACTCAACCTGACTTTCTCTGACGAGAAGTGGCTCAAGACATTCCTCTTAATTCATAGATCCTCGGTGTCTTCCAGGGCTCATGAGTTAAATTATAAAATTGTCACTAGATGGTATAGAGTTCCGGCCTTGCTGAATGCCTTGTTCCCTTCCGTTTCGAGCACTTGCTGGCGATGCGGGAAGGAAAGAGACACCATGGCTCATATTTGGTGGGGGTGCTCAGTTATACAACTGTTTTGGGAGGAGGTGATCACCATGATCCGCAGAGTAACGGGTATACAGATCCAGAACACTCCTGCCTCTGTGCTCCTCTTTGATATTCCGCACCCTACTGCCCTCCTTAAATCCCATCTCGTTATGTTCATGTTGCTAGCAGCCAAAATAGTCATTCCCAGACTTTGGGTATCTACATCGTGCCCATCGTTGACGGATTGGTTTAGGGAGATGCATGTATTGCAGCGGTTAGAGGAATGTAGGTCTGACTCACCGCTATGTTATACTAAGTGCCTACATATCTGGGAGGATTGGATCACATTCTGTGCTTCGGATCAATACCTCTCTGGTCCTTGAGGAGGTGGGCACACGGAATCTTTCTGATCCATTTTGGAAGATCAAGATTGGAGGGGAGTATGGAGGCAGAGTTTTAGAGATGAGATAATGCATTTTCCTGGGGGGGGGGGGGGGCCTCCGCGTCACCAATGAGCCGATGTTCTGATTCTCTTACGGTTTGGTTTCTCCTTTTCTTTCGGTTTTTTTACTTCTTTTCTAGGTTTCTGTTTTAGTATTATCTAAGGTCTTGATATTTACTTCTGGATACTGATAGCTCTTAGGAGAAGTTATCATGTTATGATTGTATTTTATGACCTGTGTAACGCGCTTGTTTATGTATGCTTTTACCTTGTGTTACTCAATAAACTACCTTTTGAATTTGAAAAACAAAATAAAAAATAAAAACTGCTGCCAGAATTGCTGTGTTTTCTTCATCCTGGTTCCGAAAAAAAACATATTAAAAGGCAATCAAAAAGTCATTTGACCCCCAAAATAGTACCAAAGAAAACATCAGCACATCCTGCAACATACAAGCCCTTATAGAAAAATAAAAAAAGTGCAAAAAATTATTAAAAAACGTGTTTTGTTTTTTAAATAAAAGTACTAATGCATCAAAAAATTTTTTTAATTTTTTTGAAAATTAAAGGGCTTCTCCATCTTTTTATTTGTTATAGGGTACAAATGTATTATTTTAAAACCCCCGTAATTCAAACTGTAGTAGACTTACAAAATAGGGGGTTTCTCTTTTTGATAAATTATTGTATCAATTTCTTTTCAGTGATAATCAAATTTTTTTTGAGGCACTAGTATTTATATTGTGTAAAAGCAGTAAAACATTATATATATATAAAATTTTATATCGCCGTTAGTTTGTTGACCTGCTGTGGAATGTTAACATATCAGTTATACCACACGATGACCGCAGTAAAAAATAAAAATACTATTAGGATTGTTGTATTTTGTTCATCCCGCCTCTCAAATTCCTTAATTAAAAGCAATCATATCGCCATTTGATCCCCAATATGGTAACAATGAAAATTTCCACTCATCCCACAAATAACAAGCCTTTATTCAGCACAATATACAGAAAAATAAAAAAGTTATGGTTCTCAGAATATGACGACATGAAAACATTTTTTTTATAAAAAGGCAATCAAAAGGTCATGTGACCCCAAAATAGTACCAATGAAAACATCAACTCATCCTTCAAAATACAAGCCCCAGTAGAAAAAAAACAACTTATGACTCTACAAATGCGATGCAAAAACTTTTTTCTTTTTTAAAAGAAAGTATTTTTATTGTGTAAAATTAGTTAAACATAAAAAATATATGAATTTGATATTGTTGTAATTTTATCAACTTGCATAGTAAAGTTATCATGTCTTTTATACCGCACGGCAAACACTGTAAAAATAAAACCCAAAAAACAATGGCGGAATTGCTGTTTTTTTCCCATTTTCACGGTCCAACGGTAACAATGCTACCTATATCATGTTAATATTGTGTTGTCAATATCATCCAATCATAAAAATCCTGGAATACGATTCCAGGAAATCGTTTGATCTATTGACTGTTCATCTATCATATAAATATAAATGGAAGTATATGTGTAATTAAAATTTGCAATGATAAATAGAATTCCTTACTTTACTCTCCATGTCTGTCACACATATAAAATATTTTAATACTACAATACCTTCTATTAAAATTGTTATCTCCTTAAAGAGGTATTCCCATCACATTGATTAGCGTAAAACTAGTAAGTATTTTTACGATACAAGAGGAAGTTTTTTTCTTTTTAATCAAACATCCGTATGTTGTCTTCTTTTCATCTCACCTTCTTTTTTCAATTCTGCTTATTTCAGGGGAAAGAAATGTTCTCCAAGCCTGCTTGTTTTCCACAGTTTTATTACATGGACAAATTTATTTTGTTGTCATCTGGAAAAGATATTCAGTTAATGAGATATTATTTGGATGACTGCAAGGATGAAATAAAAAGGTAATAACATATAATTATATACAGTAGTTTTCACCACAATAGTAAGCTATGACCCGTTACTTGTATATGTCCTATCTTGCTGATTTTCCTGTATAGCAGTGTATCTGACCAACTTCTCTGCAGCAAATACCCCCCCCCAAACAGCCCCATTTACTTGTATGAAGCTGTGTTGTCATTCTCTGCACTGAATTATGCACTATTGTGACGTCCTAGTGAAGCTTAAAGGGGTTGTATCTTTTCATTAAACGGTCTTCAGAATAAGTGGACAGTGAAAACAAGCAACTTTGCAATTGGATGTAATTTGCAAAGCTGTCTTGTTTTCACTGTCTCCCTTATCTTCGTTTTTTTTTTGTAAACACTGTTTCCCCGTGCCGGTTTGGGTTCCACCTCCTTTCATTTTATTGGCTGCCGGCTCTACTAATTTAATTTTGTTGGCCCCCCAGTCGTATTACGGGAGTGTGCATTCCTGCCTCTCCATCAGAATAAGGAGCCCGCAACAATTTTATTCCCCAGTTTTCAGCTCCACAGTAACACTGCAGCTGCTTCTACAATCAGGAAAAAGCCCGAATTGTGCCTGGTGCCCAATGCTCCTGCGTGTAACATAGAAAGGGGAAGACTGTGCTGTTTATGAGTTTTAGAGCTGATTCAACGTAAACAAACCTCCAGCTGTGAGAGGAGAAAAGATCAGTGCTCTGAGTTATAAAAGACTGTCTAGACTAAAAGCGGGTTTTTGTATGTAAAAAAAAGCTCTTACAAATTAAGACGATAGGGGGAGGAACGACACAGTGCATGTGGACTCAGGAGGGTGGGGGGAGCACCTGCCTCGGGAAAATGGCATGAAAAGGAAGGGGGGTTGATGTCATCCCCCTTCAGTTTAGAAAAACCATGGGAGGGGAAGAAAAAACCCTGGATTTGGGGGAGTGAAAACTGGAAAATTTCATTTAAACACAGAACTGATGAAGCGATACATCCCTTTAACTTCTTAAAAACCAGGTTGAAAAGGCCTCAATGACAAGCTAAATGTTTTAATTTTTGCCTCTCTACATTTTAACAGTCATAACCATTTTATTTTTTTCTGTGACGCAGTTGAATGAGGACTTGTTTTATATGAGAGAAGTTGTATTTTTGGGGGGAGAAGTTTAAATTTACATATTAACTATTGCGTAATTTAATTTTTTTTTTTTTGCAGAGTGAGCATTAAAAGTGTTTTTGCATTTGTTTTTTTAATTTTACACCATTCACATTTCCCACTAAATAAACTTTTAGATTAATTCTACAGGTTATTACAGTTTGTGTAGGAATACTAATTGTGTATGTTTTTTTTTGTGTGGTGTGATGCACATTAATTTTTTTAATTAAATATTTATTTTAATTTTTTTTCTACACTTTTTTTTCCTTTTTTATCCAATCAAGGGATAACTATTGTGCAATTTTTTTCTTACACTTAGTAATGTATTCGCATACATGAATATATTAATGCATTATAATCTGTGTCATACTTACCTAGGTTGCAGTCAGGGCAGCACACAGAGTGCCCTGACTTCAGGATTGCAATACAGACAGCCTGGGGCTACTCTAGGTTCCCAGGGATGACTGTACAGACATTCCCTGGGCTCCATCGGGTCCCTGGGAAACCCAATGGAACAGGGGAATACCCTTTGATAATGCTGCAGTCACGGATCACAGCAGTCAAAGTGTTAAACGCTAGGATCAGAGGCTTCCTCCGGTCCCCAGCATTGACAGAAACTGCTCTAGGAACTGATCTATTAACTACAGCTCCGTTCGTAGGGCAGTTACAGAGCTAGGAGCCGCAAACCCCATCTTTCTGCTGCGACATCTAAAGACGTTAAAGTGTTAACCCCTTAAGAAACAAGCCTTAGTTTTGGACCTATCCTACACAGAGCCCTATTTTTGAATAATCTGGCATTTGGGTCACTTTATTGGAGAATAAACTTTTTGACACTTTTATGCCATGTGAGTTCAGAGATTGTTTCTCGTGACACATTGTGTACTTTAAGTTAAGTATAAAATTTTTATCCATACAATCCTTGTTTGTTTCGTGAAAATAATCAAAATTTCATGAAATTTTGGGAAAAATTTGCGATTTTGAAAGTTGCAAAATTTTTCTGCGTGCAAGACAGATAATTATTCCCCACAAATTGTTTATAACTAGGCATTTCTACATATGTCCACTATAGGTTGGCATCATTTTTAAAATCGTCTTTTTTTTTTTTACGACAATAGGGGGCTTAGAAATTTAGTAGTAATTTCTCACAATTTTCAAGAAAAATTTGCATATTACAAATTTTTTAGGGATCCACTCCAGTTCTTGACGTGGCTTTGAGGGGACCGAATGTCTAGATAACCCCAAAGTGAAACCATCTGAGAAATAGACCCTTATCGTTTTTACAACACTATTTAGGAAGTTGATAACCCTTTAGTATTCACAGAAATTAAAGGCAAAGTGGAGGTTTTAAATTTCAAATTTCGCTTTTTTTGCAGATTTTCAATATTTATCCATTATTCACTGGATACAGTAAATGTGACTAGTAAATGCAACTTAATATCAATTTCCCCAGGTCTGCCGTTTTTAGAGATATTCACATATGTGGCCCTAGTGCATTATTTGCGCTCACCCTCATAGCCCCAGAATAGGAGGAGCAGCCCTACTATACTCATGGGTCTCATTTTCAATACGTTTTTATTTAGGCGCCATTTCAGGGTTGGGGACACCCTAAGGTGCTAAACAACTTAATAAACACCCCTAAATAGACCGCATATTGGAAACTTACAACCTTAAGGAAATATCCAGGGGTGCATTGAGTATATTAGACCCCACAAGGTGATTTTTTCAACAAATTTTTTTTAGCATAAGGCTGTTGTGAAATTAAAAAACATTTTTTCCAATTATTTGCAATTTTAGCTAAATGTTTTCATATATACAAGGAATCCTGAATTAAAAGTTCTTGGAAAAAAAATACCTAAAAAAAAAAACTTTGTTAAGCAATTTCTTCCATTTGGCAATACCCTACATGTGGGTTGTAAACTGATGTTTGGCGCATGGCATTGTGCGTATAGGGAGGGAGGGAGATCTATTTGGCTTTTTGGAACGCAGATTTTGGTGGTTTTGGGCCATGTCGCATTTGTAAAGCCCCCTAAGTAGAAGAACAGGCGAAACCTTCCAGAAGTCGCCCCATTTGGATTCAACACCCATCAGGGATCTCATCTAGGGGGTGTACTGTGCATTTGTGGGATGCACGGGTGTTCCATAAGTTTTTTGTTTAGCATTGGGACAATGAAATATGGGGGGGAAAAAAAAAACGCTGTTGGTCATTGTTTTTGGAGTTTCAATTTTACAGACATTCGCCGTGCGTGTAATGATGTGAAACTTTACGATGGGGTCGGGTACAATTACCAATGATATAGTATTTTATATCGTTTTTTCTGTTTTATTACTTTTACACAGTAGAAATACGTCTATAAAAAATTGCGTTTCGTTTTTATTTGTTCCTATTCTACAGCATAAACTTTTTTTTTTGCTTGTGGTGCAGAGCTGTGGTTTGGGCTGTTTTTTGCGGAGGGATGAGTTGAAGTTTTTTATTGGCTACATTATCGGTGCATATGATGCTATTGTTTCAAACTTTTTATTAAGGTTTTTGTGAGATGTTTTGAACAAAATACAGCAATCTTGGTAGTGTTATTTTTATTTTTTATAGCGGTCACTGTACGGTATATATGACATGGTAGCTTTACTCTCAATCTTCAAATGTCGGCATATGTTATAAAACGCTAAGGCTCTCTAACCACTGCTAGGTTGCTTGCTACAAATGGGATGCCCTGTCACATAACATGTAAAAATCCCATATGTATTAGCAAGCTGAAACTGTTTTATAAATAAACTTTATTGGTAACATATAAACAAATATGTAATGAAGCAGTGCTAATATAGCTACTTGCGTTCCTTTAAATGTTCCAGTAGATGCAGTAGGAGAGCGGAATCAAAATTGTCCATGTATATGTATAGTAGTCTCCCGGCGTCCTCGTTTTCGGCTATAACGCCGTAGGGGAGTAGAAAGAAACAGACTGGTAGTGAGCCTGAAAGGACCGGTTTGTGACGTTTCGGGGCTGTCCAGCCCTTTTTCAAACACGTAATTTCCTTATAACAACTTCCTTTTATACTAGCACCTTATGGTTGAAGGTACCCATAAGCACTGGTTACATGTAAGTAAGATAAAACTATAAAAAGACACGTCAGATTTAGATTCCTCATTCATGCCTCCTAGGGGAGCCAGTGTTAATCATTTTAAATATCCAGAACGGATTCTCTCCGGAAGCAAAGCTCTCTCCAGATTTATCTCGTTTTCTGATCTATCTTCCTCTAAGACGCACCATTTCAGATCCGTACAGTGTGTCTTAGTTCAAAGAATGTCTCGCAACCGTTGTTTCCCCCAAATCTTTTCTTATTTTCTGTATCTATAATTTCCCGATTTTTGAGGTAGTTACGAATGGAGGACTCTGATGTTCAGTAATTCGAATTTTTATTTTGACGCTTAGTTTGACCTATATATCCCTCTACACATGGGCATTTTAGAAAATACACTACGCCTTTGAATTTGAATGTGAAGATCCCTTATAATGGCCTTATTTTGTATCCTTTAGTGGATGTGAGATGTAAAAGTGCCTTTGATGATAGCAATGCAATTGCAGCCAACCTTAGGCAGGAAAATGCCTTTTTGTTTATTGTATACATCTATGATTGGTTTGCCTGCTATTTTTGGTTGACTTGTGATTGAAACAATTACGTTCCTACAGTACGGCCCTTTTTATAGCAAAACTAGGAGTATCCACAAATAGTTCTTGCCATATTTGGGTTCTTTGGATAGCAGATACCAGTATTTGCTTAATGGATTGTCGTATCACGCGCTATGATGTATCAAAAGTACTAAGGAACATATGTCTTCTTTCACACTCTCAGTTTTTCTTTTTGTATTAGAGAAACGCAAGTAGCTATATTTCAGCATGCTGTTACCATATTTTGTTATATTTACCAATTAAGTTTAATATTATATACAGTTACAGCTTGCAAGTACATATTGGTTTGGTACATGTTATGGGGGACCAGGGAGATTCCCATTTGTAGCAAGCAACTAGCAGTGGTAGAGAGCTTAGCGTTTTATAACATATGCCCGACATCTTGAAAGATTGAGCATTGCATTTACTCCCAAGGCATCCATTTAATAAGTATACGCTACTTGTCTTTGAAGACTTTGCTATATTATAGACAGGAAGGGCCGACACTTTTTCTTTTACTAAAACGACGAGAGCGCAACATTTTAAACTATTGCCGAAGCTGCTGGGATCGGCCGGGAGCTACCTGTTAATGACTCTACTCTGGGCTTGTTCAAGAAGTATAACAGCTGAAAAAAGAGGAAATCAGTTTAACCTCTCAACGCATCGGCACTACGAATACCCTAAAGTGCAAGGTTTCCTAGAGGGACTAAGAAGTCCGCTACAGCCAATACTCTTGCAGAGACTTGTTGTATAAGAAAAATGGTTTGCCATAAGTAACAGTATTCTCTGGATTTAAATCTATTTGACAGTGTGCAACATCTACTGCTGAATATAGACACTTCCGAAGGAAATTAAAGGTGATCGATGATGAGTTTAAAAAACATGTACCAATGAAGAGCTCATGAAGAGGAAGGGAAGATTTACAGGTCATCCTGGATAAACACAAAAATACAGCTTCTCCAAAACAAATTAAAGAAATATGAAAGGGATACAAGGTTTTCTAAACAGGGTTTATTCCTGGCAGAAAACCAAAAAACAAGGCGACCCCAAAACCCCAGAAGGAGACAACCGCAAAGTACAAGCGCAACTCCGACTCAGATATATGGGTATCAAAACCCATGAAATGAGAACATTCCCTAGGAAGGATAACGCACAAAAATTTTTTTAGGAGCACAAAAAGATAAAGCGTACAGACCCGGGAGAACCCTTGGTGCACCCAAAAGGGAAAATACTGGGGACAGGAGGGAACAACGTCAAAGAAAAAAAAAGCGACAGCCTGGTTTTAAACATTTCCTCACAAGAACTATCTAAGCACAGCGCCCCATTATAAATAAAGGGGTTTTTAATTTTCGTCCCGACGCATCCACCCCCGTTTCAGTTTAACATTGATTTTTATCGTCTGGGGGCATTAGATTAAAAAAGTTCTATGGGAAAAAGTACTAATAAGTTAGGAAATGTATTTCTAATAAATTTAAGTCACGAAGTCAGTCGATCCAAAAATTTTAAACCCAGCCGGGAGATGTTCCAGCATTTGGGGTGAACGCAGGTAGCAGAAAAATGGGATACGGTTAAAAAAAAAAAACCCCAAAATATTCCCATACGGGAGAATAGCTTTAGGGGAAAATTAAAAAAAAATGAAGAAATAGTCATCAAAAAACCCCGATAAGGGGGAGCAGGGTGGTAAGGATAGACAAGAATATATACGGGAACCCTTAGCGAAATTAATGACCCAGCATATAAAAAAAAATTGGAGGGGGAAATCCACACAGGAACAAAGCTTACAATGGGGAGACCCTATGGGGAGGCTGTTGACAAGGCTCATCCCCCCCAAAAGAGAAAACCTTTTTATCTTTTAAAAACCCACGCATCCCTACACTCTATCTGGTCCCCGAAAGTCCAAAAAACGTTTGAGAACCCCCGGCCGACCTCGTATGGGGGTACGGCTCTATTCGGGAACCCTTAGCTGTCACGTAGACAGCTTTTTTTACAGAAATACTTTAAAAAAAATACCCCCACACACTTTGTGACCGGGCCAGTTCCCCAGAGAATTGAACGGGGCTTACGATTGACAGAGCGGGTGTTTTGACTATGGATAAAAAACCCTTTTACACCAACATCCCTTATCAGGAAGCTATAAAAATAATTAATGACATACTGAAAATGCCCCTAGCTTAAACCCAATGCTAAATTTAACTTTACCCATGACACATTGTTTGATACTTACTAAAAATCACTTTAGTTTTGGTAATGATCTATATCTTAATTTACGGGGAGTCTCAATGGCCTGCCGGCCTCCGATATAGCAATTCTATAGATAGCCTATGAGAAGAAGTTTGTCTATAAAGAGATGATTTTGATAAAAGTCTAACCTTTTTAGATATGCCCCAAAACGTTTTGTTTTTTGGGAGAGGACTTTGGGGGGAACTCAATGATTTTTACCCCTACCAAAAAAAAGCAACCATCTATACAGTTTACCCCCAAAAATTAAACAAAGGAAATTTTGTATCTAATGTTGAAATAAGTGGGCCCAAAGTTCTAAACACCACTTTATATAAAAACCGATCGCAGAAAAAAAACATTTTTAAACACAGAGGGGTCGCATGCCCCACAGTTATTCAGGGGCACCCCAAAAAGGTCACTAAAAAGAGCAGGAGAATATGCCAGGATAAATTAATTATGAGCAAGAGAAAGATCCTTATTGTAATTTTAAGCGGAGGCTACAAAAAAAACATTGGAGAAATTGGCAGAGGAGATTAGAACGTTTGAACAGAGAAGATCTACTAATTTCCCAAAAAAAAAAACGAGAGGAAAAAGACTTATGTTCTTAGTACTTTTAAAAATCATAGCGGGTGAAGGGAAAGCATTAAGAAATACGGGTTTGCTACCAAAACCCAAAAATGGAAAAACTATTGTGGATACCCTATTTTGTCTATAAAAGGGGCCGACGTGGGGAACGTAATTTTTCATCACAATCAAAAAAAAAGCGGGCACCAAAGCATAATGATACAGAGTAAACAAAAAGGCACTTTTCCTCCCTAAGTTGCTGAAATTGGTGCTATCATCAAAAGGCACTTACATTCACATCCCACTAAAGGATCAAAATAAGCCATAAGGGGTTTTTCACATCAATTCTAAAGCGTAGTGTTTTTCTAAAATGCCCATTTGGGAAGGATATATAGGGGAAACTAAGGTCAAAAAAAAAATTCGAATTTTAAAATAAGTCCTCCATTCGGAACTACCTCAAAAATGCGGGAAAATTTTGTACAGAAAAAAAGAAAAGATTTTTGGGGAAAAACGGTTGCGAGAATTTCTTTTAACTAAGACACACTGTAGCGGGTCTGAAATGGTGCGTCTTTTGAGGGAAGTTTGAGCAGAAAACGAGATAAATCTGGAGAGAGCTTTCTCCGAGAGAATCGCTGGATATTTAAAATGAGTACCTGGCTCCCCTAGGAATGAATAAATCTATCACGGGCTTTTTATAGTTTTATCTTACTTTCATGTAACCAGGGGTTATGGGTTCCTTTGGGAACCATTAAAGGGGCGAGTATAAAAGGAAGTTGGTAGAGGAAATTAGTGTTTGAAAAAAGGGGGGGACTAGCTCCGAAACGTCACACGGTCCCTTTTAGGGTCTACCTGTCTGTTTTTCCCCCACGGGGGTTACCCAAAAGAGACGCCGGGGGACTATATACATATACTGGACTTTGGATTCGCTCTCCACTGCATCTATGGCATTTAAGGAACCCAAATAGCTATATTTTGCACTGCCTTACAATTTTAGTTATTGTTACCAAAAAAGTTTATTTTATATATACATTCAGCTTGCTATTTCATATTTGGTTTGGGACAGGTATTTTCTCAGCAGGTCAATACGATAACACGTACCCAATTTGTATATTTTTTTATGGGGTTTTTGCTTTTATACAATAAAAAAAACTTTTTTTTCAAACCCGAAAAACTTTTTTCATCGCCATGTCCAGAGCCCTAAATTTTTTAAATTTCTGGCTTGGAGCTGTGTAGGGATTGTTTTTTGCAAAGATTGACTTTTTATTAGTATATTTTTGGGGGGGCAAGGGTTTTTGATCGCTTTTAAAACCATTTTTTGGGGGCCCGGGTGAAGAAAATACTGCAATCCTAGTAGGTTTTTTTTTTTTTATTTTAACGGGCCACCATTCAGTACCGGATAAGTTAACTTTCTTTTGGTCGCAAAATTATTCATACCCATTTAATATTTTTTTTTAAGCTGAAGCACTTTTAAAAAAAAAAAAAAAGTGTTTTTTGTGTGTAAAACAATTTTTATGCATCCTATCTTTGAACCTATACATTTTCTATTTTTCCCTATCAACCCGTATGAGGACTTTTTTTTTTTCGGGATAACTACGTTTTTTTGGTCAACTTTGGGGGTTCTAGGAGTTTTTGATCGCTTTTATTCCCTTTTATGTGCTGCGGGTTAAAAAAATTTAATTTTTGTTGTTTTTTTTTGTTTTTTTTACAGCGTTCACCGAGGGTTTTTTTTAATTAACATAGACAAGATTTATAGGGCAGGCGTTACGCACGCGGCGTTTTCCCAAAAATGGGTACCCTTTTTTTATTTTTTACATTTTTGGGGGGATTGGGGTTGTAAAGGGGAAAAAGGGGGGGGGTACGTATTTTTATTTATTTTTTGTTTGTGTTTTACTTTTTTTTCCCCTAGGGATTTGAATGAAGATCTTTTTATCTCTATTCAATAGGGAAACAGTACATAGCTTGTTGCTATGACTGGTTCCCTTTTGGGAACTGTCAGTCACGATGCCGGGTCATCCCAGGGGACGGCCCGGGGGTCGTGACGCATAGACAACCCGGGAAGGGATTCTTTCCCTTCCCTGGTTTGTAGGGGGGGCAGAATGCACGATCGCCTGATCCAGGGGCTGCTGCCGCCCACAGAGACGCGGGGGGAGCGAAACTCCTCCTGCGTCTCTCTTAATTATTGCGACCCGTCTCCCCGATAATTAAGGGTTAACCCCCCCCCCCCCCCCCCCCCCCCCGGGCGATCCCGGGGGCGGGCCGACGCTGCGGGATGTCAGCGGTTATATACAGCTGACACCCCGCCCAAAAATTGCGCAACTCTGCCTTAGAGTTGCGCGATCCTCAGGACATATCCATACGTCCCGGGGCGTGAACCCCCAAACCACCTGGACTTTGGGGGAAAAGGGCCCAAAAGGTTTTTTAAAGGGGGTTAAATTTAAATTTTGGAAAAAATAAGAAATACCCAAATTTTTAGAAAATTTTATTTTATGTAAAAAAGAAATTGAAAAAGGGATACAAAGCAAAAAATTATTGCCTGCCCTTTTCACATACCACAATTTCCCAAGTTTACATAGGGCTAAAAAGCTTCGGGAATGACTTTTCCCAAAAATTCTTCTTTTGTCCTTTTATTATAAAAGTGGTTCCTCAACAGAAAATTTATTAACCCCTGCCAAACAACAATGATTATTTTACCTTTTCCCTGTTTTATCAATAGCCATAACTTTTTTTAAAATTTTAGAGTAGTTTTAGAAGAGTTTCTTTTTTTTAAAATTAAAAAAAGATTATTTTTTAAAACCTTTTTTCTGTACAATACTATGTATGGGAAAACCCAAAAAATTGTTTGTAGGATAAAATTCAAAAAAAATTTTTGTGAGGGTGCAACTTTCCTAAATCACTTTTTAATTTTGATGGGGGGCAAACCCAAACTAAAAGGGATTGGCCGTTTTGATGGTGTTTAAAAATTTTTAAAATTATTTTTTTTAGAGTCCCATTAATTCTTTTCCCTTTTACATTAAAGGGGGCTTACAAACAAAATCAAATTTCCAAAAAATTACAAGGGGGACAATAGGGACAACCCAACTGGCCAGAGGGAAAGCGAACTCTGCCTCAAAGGGGCTTTAAATCTAAAAGGGAAGGGAAAAGAGACAGGAGGTAAAGGGGCAACATTTTTGGGGAAAGGGTGTATTTGGATAGGGGGTATTATTTTTAATTTAGGAAATTTTCTGAAGAAAAAGGGGTTTTTCCGGGTTTCCCTTTTGAAGCGGGGTTGAAAGTGGAAGAAGTCTGATGTTTTTTGGGGCAGTGGGTTTCCAGAAGTATGGGGAAAAGCACGAGAAAAATCTTGGGGGGGTTTTTTTGTGAGGGAAAAAATACAAAGGGAACAAGGGGCCCGGGTCCTGTGAGGACGGAAGATTGCGTGAGGGGAGAAAATCGGGAAAATGAAGGCAAAAAAGTTTGGAGGGGAGAGGTTATGGAGATTTTTGGGGTCTTGTTATTAACTTAAAATTTAAATTTGCGGGCCCAGGGGAGCCAGTGAAGGGATTGGTGGGGGGGAGGGGAAAAGGAGGTTATGAAAAGATGGTGGATAAGATGGGCAGCAAAATTTGGGGGGGAAAGGGATTGAAAAGGGAGAAAAGAGTGCTAGAGGGGAGGCCCCCAGAGAAGGAGGGGTTGCAGTAGCCCGGGGCGGGAGTTTGATGGGGGGCATGGACCAGCATTTTTGTTTTATGGGGGTTTAAGTAAGAGCGGATTCGTAAAATATTTTTCGGGTTGGAGGCGGGAGCGGAGGTAAGGGAGGTATGTGGGGGCTTGAAGGCCAAAGCGGGTAAAGGGGTTTAAACCCCAAGGAGCGGACTTGGGGGGCCCGGTGAATTGTAAATCCAAATTTGACGTAATAGGGGAATCAGGTGGAGGGGGGTTTTTGGGATGGTGGAAAGACGGAATTCATTTTCCTACATTAATTTTTAAGGGAGACGGGAGGAAAGAAGGAGGTTTAGGGAAACGATGGGTTTTTCCCCATTTAAAAAAGGGTTTTATGTTTTAAAACCCAAAAATCGTTTTTTGGCGGTGATACCAATTTTTTTTTTACTTTTTTAAATTTTTAAAAATTTTTTTTAAAATTTTTTTTTTTACTTTGTTTCTAGACCCCCCCCGGGGTACTTATCACAAAGGGGGAAAGATCGCCTGTACACTATTCTGTAATACTGAAAAAAGTTTGAATGTTGGGTGAAACTATGGCTTTCCAAAATAGGCCCTTAGATGCCATGATAACCACTTATCACTTTGTGATCTTGTTGCAGGGAGGTGCTATTGGGTGCCAAAAGGGTTTTTCAAATTTGGCCTTACGTATCTCTGTACCCAAAGGGTTGATTAAGGGGGCGGAAATCAGGTTATCTCTGATCCGGCTGCTAATTATTTAAAACAAAAAACAACGGGAAAAAGGCTACCAATTGGGGGGGGGGGGGGGGGGGGGGGAGGGCAAAAAAAACCCTTTGGGAAGTACCAACCTATAGCCCAACAAACAACCACTATATGCAGAAAACCGTCTAATAATATTTACATAAAATTTAAAACTTTTAAAATTTTCCCAAAAATAAATCACAAAAAAATTTTTCCTTCCCCCTATTCCTTGGGAAGGGAAAACCCCCAAAAAAAATACCCTTCCTCAAAAATCAGGGAAACCCCCGCCCTGACAAGAATGACCCTGTCCTTAATTTAAATTCCCTTCAGTAAAACCCTAACAACTCCCTGATTAATAAAAGGGAAAAAAGAAAAACCAAAAAGGGGAAAATAAAAGTTAGAAAGCTAAAAAGGAGAAAGTCCAAAAAAAACCCTACAAAATAATCACTGAAAACCCCCCAAGTTTAAGTAACAAAAATTTTTTTTAAATCTTTTTTAAACCCCTAAACTGGATGCTTTTCCCCCCCCAAAAAAAACCCAAAATTGGGGGTTAAACCAAAAGAAGATAGAAAACCCAAATGTAAGGGTTCACCCGGGCCAAACCTATAAATACCCCATTTAGCCATTATCCAAAAGGGGAAAATTACACAGTGAGTCGTAGAAAAAAACAATCATATCAACACAGACTCATCCAGCAATACCTAAAAGCTGTGTTTACTATCACAAGTGAAGTATTTAAAATATTACTTCCCAAACCCCCGGGATAATCATTATAACCCCAAAGATACAGCCCCGACCTGTTGTTTTGGACCCCTATTTACACAGAGAAGGTATAACCCATCTATACGTACCTTCTCTGAATATCGCCGTCAAACAGGGGAAAATAAGTATTTGAAAACTTTGGGCAATTTTGGGGAGTTTTCCCCCCCCCTACAAAGAAATTTTTCCCTAGTTACACCCTTTTAGCTGTAGAGCAGCACTAAACAAAATCCCCGAAAATCATTTTTTTGATTTTTAAATAATTAATTTGCAGTTAAAAATTTCATGAAAAAAAAATATTTGATACAAAAAAAACAACATTAAAAAATTTTTGGGACCCGAAACCCCCCTTTTTGCAATTTCAGGGTTAAAACATTTCCTGTAGCTCTTGACCAAGTTTTTCACACACTGCAGCAGGATTTTGGGGCCCCCCCCTCTTCCATACAGATCTTCTCCAATCTTTTAGGTTTTTTGACATTTTTTGCCTTCCCCCAAACCCAAATGCCCATTGTCCCGTAGTTCACCCAACCTTGTTTTAAGGGCCAACCCTTTTCCCGGTGTCCTTGAACAAACTCTTTGGGGCCCGGTGGGGAGGTTTGGAGTTTTGGTTTTTGATTAGTTTGTGGAAAAGGTGTCCCTTTTTCAGATAATGAGTTCAAACAGGTGCAATTAATACATTAATAATGCAGGTTTATGAGGGTTTTCCTTTAAAAAAAAATAAAAAGGCTAGAGGGGCCAAAATTCTTGCTGGTTGATAGTTTTCCCAAAACTTATTTCCTGCCCCTAAAAAACAATTATTTTAAAAAACATTAAAAATGTAATTTTTATATATTATATAGTTATATATATATTTAATAATATTTTTTAAATATATAATTTTATATATTTTATAAATGTTATATTTTAATAATAAAATTTAAAAGTAAATGCTGCCCCAAACGAAATTTTGGGTTTCCTTTGTAGAAAATTTCCCTAGGGGGACCATGTGTACAAGGGAAAAGGGAAAAAGGGGGGCAAAAAATTTTTAAAATATTTTAAAAAAAAATTAAAATCTGAAAAAAAATTTTTTAAAAACCCCCCCCCACAAATTTTAAAAAAAATAAATAATCCCCCAAAAATAAAAAATTACATAAAATTTTGGGTTTTGTAAAAATCCATAAAATCTAACTTTTAAAATATAACATCATTTATTCCGCACAGTAAACACCATACCCAAAAAAAAAGTTAATAAAAAAAAAATCAAAAAGTCAAATTCCCCCAAAATAAATACAGATAAAAACTAAACTTTAAAACCCTCAAAAACCCTGGGCCTCCCTTACAAAAAAACAAAAAAGTTATTAATCGCAGAAAATTGTGCTGCAGTGCAATTTTGAAAAATAAGAATGTTTTTTTTTTTTTTTTTTAAGTACTAGAACATAATGAGCTCTAAACATTTGGTATCGCTGTAATTGTATTGACCTGCAGAATACAGGCAACAAGTCATTTATACCGAACAGTGAACTTCGTAAAAGCGAAAATACCACAGTTATGTTTTTTTTTTTCACATTCCACCATCCACAGAATGTTTTTGGAGGTTTCCCAGTACATAACATGGTACAGTCAATGGCACCATTAAAAAGTGCATTTTGGCCTGCAAAAAAACAAGTCTTCATGTAGTTAGTAAAATAAAAAAAAAGTTGTGGCTACTGGAAAGTGGGGAGGAAAAAATTAACATACCGATAAAAAAAACCGCCTGATCCTTTAGAGTTTAACGGGGCAGTGCTGGAGTATATGCACTGCAGCACCATTCAGATTGTGTGGGACTAAAACTACCAACTACTGACAGTTACAGTTACATATACAATGAATGGAGCAGCTACATGTACTCAACTGCAAGTTGGGCTACACCTCGTTGTATAGATGATAAGCCCTCATTATTAGAAACCATGTAACTTTGTCAAACAACAGGATTTTCTTTTCTTTATTAAAATTTTTTTAAATGGTTTGTCTCACCACGCTATTTCAGAGCCACAAACAGTTTTACATTAATGCATCCTTTCGATTCCTGGTCAGGCTGTGGGTGGTTCTATAGCAGTGATTTGTGATCTCATGTGATATCATCTCCATATTGAAAGCACTTCTAATTGCAAACAAGTAATTAGAGATAATTAGTTGTTTAAGAAAACACATTCTGTTCTCAAGCTGCCAGCAGTCTGACCTGTGGTGACATCACTTAGCGCTTTCAGATGCCGACCTGTGTGCACTCAGAGCATATACACACACCGGCCACTTTATTAGGTACACCTGTCCAACTGCTCGTTAACACTTAATTTCTAATCAGCCAATCACATGGCAGCCACTCAGTGCATTTAGGCATGTAGACATGGTCAAGACAATCTCCTGCAGTTCAAACCGACATCAGTATGGGAAGAAAGGTGATTTGAGTGCCTTTGAACGTGGCATGGTTGTTGGTGCCAGAAGGCTGGTTGAGTATTTCAGAAACTGCGATCTCCCGGGATTTTCACGCACAAACCATCTCTAGGGTTTTTCAGAGGGAAAAAGGTCCGAAAAAGAAAAAAACATCCAGTGAGCGCAGTCCTGGGGGGCGGAAAGCCTTGTTTTATGCCAGAGGTCAAAGGAAATGGGCAGACTGGTTCGAGTTAAAAAGGGAAAAACAGTGATCAAAAAACCCCCCGTTACCCCAAGGGGCAAAAAAGCACCCTTGAACGCACATTAGGCGAATTTTGGGGAAAATGGGTACACACCCAGAAAAGACCCCCCCGGGTCCACTCCTTTCAGCTTAAGAACGGGAAAACTGGGCCCCAATTTGCCCAGCTCATCGAAATTGGAAGTAGAAGATTGGAAAAGGTTCCCTGGTCGATGAGTCTGATTTCTGCTGCGCATTGGATGGGTTAGGGTCAAATTTGGCGTAACAACAAAAAGCATGGATCCATCCTGCCTTTATAAACGGTTGGGTGGGTGGTGGTGGTGTCATGGTTGGGATTTTTTCTTCCCTCTTTGACCCCCTTGGTCCCAATTTGAGAAAAGTTTGCAACACCTTGTGGAATCTACCCAGAAGAATTAGGCCCAGTTCTAAAGGCAAAAAGGGGGCCCAACCCGTTACTGCTGGTGTCCTAATAAAGTGGCCGTTGAGTGTAAAATCTCTCTTATCTCCACAACAAAGCAAAAAAAAAAGCAATATATTTGATAAAAGTCTTCAGTTACCTTTCCCTACATGTTGAAAGCTAATCTTTGTGAAGAGACAACCCTTTTAAAGCCTAACTCTGGAGGCTAAAATAATAATTATTACTGTACAGTTAATTGCCCTGTTAAGTGTACAGTACTGTTCTCAGTATATGGACCGCTCCTTTATTTTCTCATAGCCAGTGAGTTATCACAATATTTACACTAGAACAGTGATGCTGTTTGGCTGCTGAAGGTTCATAAATTAGGCATTAATTCTAGCCAATAATGTGCACCAATGAACCTGCTGTATGTGTCCAATGCCGAAAACATTGCAGACCCCCACTGACCCCAGGAAGCATCACAAGTTTATAATGCATTTAACCTATTATAGTCTTTGAAAGGCCATCGTAATTTGAATATATTGTATGTGGTGGCCATAGAATGTCAGGGAAATACTATAGTAGGAGATTGTTACCAGATGGTGTCTCGTGTTTAAAGGGGTTTATATTTCACAGAGTGATTATGTAGAGGGAGGTCCCTCAATGATGTCCATATATTTTAATAGGTTATATTGACATGGGTTAACCCATTTAAGTTCAGCAAACAAACAATAATAATGGTAATGAAAATGTGCCCAAGTTCACACAAATGGATGTGCACTATGTTGCTTGAAGGGTTGTCTTTTTGTGTGTTTGAGAAGTTTGCAGGACTTGTTTTTTTCTTTTATTTAGGAGGTGGTGACCAATAGCTACATTTACAACCACACATGTATTTATGCTTTAGCGTTTACCATTATAAAAGTTTAATGCTGCGGTTTCATAAAACTTCAAATAATGAAGTAACAGGCAGCAACATTAAGTGTAAAGTTAGAAAGTGCTGTTTT
Source organism: Phyllomedusa bahiana (assembly GCA_025379985.1). Taxonomy (NCBI): domain Eukaryota; kingdom Metazoa; phylum Chordata; class Amphibia; order Anura; family Hylidae; genus Phyllomedusa; species Phyllomedusa bahiana. The sequence goes on from JAODAL010003183.1 coordinate 29,435, forward strand.
ACTGCAAAAGTAGCTAGCTTGCACACAGTCCAACAATCGTAAAAAATATATATATATATCTAATCTGGCCCGTAAAATTCCTGTAATCCATGCACAGCATTGTGAAGTTTACTGGTAGTTGAATTTCTCTTTAGTGTAAATTTTAAACTAAATGTTACTGCCTTGTGGGTTTGAATGGAATAAAAATCCAGCACAAATATTTAGCAAATCCTGAATTTTTTGGTTAAAACATTCTCGTTTGGTTTAGGTTATCAAAAATTGCTTACCTACATTTTTTTCATGGTTGTAATTTGAACATTTATTGGCAAAACAGTCAGAAGAGACTCTAAGCCCAGAACATTTTTTAGTCTGATGAAAATGTTCTTTTCCATGCATGCACATGGAAAGACATGGTTTCTTAGTGCTTATTAGCACAGATAATCATTTGTGGTTTATTTTGCCTGTAAATGCAGAAATTGATAATAATACTAAATTGATTTAAACTGGAAATGAGCTCTTGTTTAATGGAGTTGTCTCTCCATGCAGTTTCATAAGCCAAAAGCATCTTTCCTTCTTGCAGCCTTTCTTTTCCCGGTTAGGCTGCTGGTGATTCTATAGCAGTGATTAGCCTATCAGCTCCTTATTATTCACAGCTCTTCTAATTGTCCCGAAAAAAAAAGGAGATCTTATCTATAGTTTACTTTAAGCTCTGAAGTTCTCTATGTTAATTACACTTCTTTGTTAGAGATAACACACTCAAGCTGCTGGCTTCCAGTGTGCCCTGCCTACCTATGGTGGTGACATCACTCCCTGCAATCAGATTAGCACAGAGCAGAGAGAGAAGGGGAAAGCAGGTTGGAACCTAGAGAAACCTGTGTGCACTCAGAGCTCATAATCTTATCTCCTCAGCAAAGCCAAAAAAAGCAATATGTTTGGACAACTTCATTTACTGTTCCCTATATGCCGAAAGCTAATCTTTGTACTGAGATAATCCATTTAAGTATTTTTTTATAGCTTAGTAGATCCTGTATCCTTTACTTCTACTAGCATCGGAATCAGATGCTCAAGAATCTCCTATATGGTTGTATAAGTTTTTTTGTAATAATATGGACTACTGTATGTGAAAATATATTTGTACAAACATATAAGACATCTGCTTACTACTGTTAATATGTTTCTATAGTGGCCCTATTGAGGTTTATTTTATTCATGATCTGATCATAGTTTTTAAAGATTAGAAGACTGATTTGGTAATTCTGCAAATGTAAGGTGTCTTTTTAAACATTGTTATTGCATCATTAACCCCAATGCAGTCCAGAACTAAATAATAAAAAGCCCAACCCCCCAGATTAAATTAAAGCACCAGACCAGACTCCAAATTAAATTCAGACCACAAAATTCCACCCCCAGAACAGGGATCATAATCCCAACAGCCCAAATTATTTAAACCCCCCCCTTCACGGGTTGTTTCTTTTTTTCCCTTTCCCAAAAGGCTATAACAAAAATGTGGGATGGAAATGAACAAAATTGTGCCATTTTTGCAGGGTGGGGGGGGGAGGATGGTATGTGTTTTTATGGAGTCCACTGTTCAGTATTAATGACATGCTATCTGTATTCTAAAGGTCGGTATAGTTCCGGTGATACCAAATATATAGAGTTTTCGTTATGTTCTAGTACTTTACAAAATCAAATTCTTTCTATTTTAACATTGCGCTAACATGCCATTTTTTGCAACCAATATTTTTCTTGTTTTCCTGCTTATGGACCTGGGTGAGAGTTTATTTTTGTACCAATTTGAAATACATACGGCATATTTATCACTTTTAATTTTCATTTTCTTAAGATGTGAAATCACCAAAAACCCACAATTTGTTTCCTTCTACAATGTTTATTATTTGGGATAAAGGATGTTATATATTAATTGATCGGACCTTTACGGACATAGCAATTGTTACGGATTGGTAGGGGGATCCAGGGGGCCACCAAACGATGATGTAAGCCACCCCGGGGAAACGGGTCTAATAGGCCCGGTTTTAAAACCCAGAGCCCGCCGCAAAGCGGGGGGGGACTTGCTGCGGCGGATTGCTCCCCCGGTCGCTCCCGAGTGACTTGTTGCGGTGGCAGGAGGTTTTGCGTGTACAAAATTTTTGGGGGCAGGCTCGAAAGGGGGGGACGGGCAAAGGTCAGGACAGGCGGCAAAGTTTGGGTCAAGGGAGGGGGGGGAAAAGGGTACGGTACACAGTAAGGGGAAAAAAGACACTTAGGAACGCTTCCTTCCAGGACCAGGCACTTATGTTCGGCAAGGTGGTGGGGGAGGCAGGGCTAAAATGGAACCGGCCCGGGGGAAAAAACCAAAACACCGGCGCACTGTCCCCCTTTAAAAATTTTCCCCCCCCAGTACCGCGCGCCGGGGCCATAGAGGGGGCGCGGGGACCCGGGGCCCGGCCCCGCAGGAGCGCGGCCCGGACGGGCCCCGGAGCGTGGGGGGTAAGGTTTTTCCCTACACCCGGGGGGTGTCCGCGGCCCGGGCACGGGGGCCCCGGCACCGGCCCGCAGCGGAGGTGTCGGAGTTGCGGGTGTGCCCGGGCCCGCACGAGGGTGCAGGACCCCTAACAGTCCCCCCCCCCTTTGGCCCCCCCTCTTTCTGGCCCGCAAAACTTAGACAAGAGGCCCTATCCCGGATGTTTTCCTCCGGTCCCAACCTTTCCTTGGCCCAAACCCCTTCCGTCCACCAAAAAAAAAAGCTTCCCCGAACCCTCTTAGGGCCAAAATCTCTTTGCGGGAAAAAAAATTGGGGGAATCAGCTACGGGAGACGGGGGGAACCCCGGACCGAGAGAGCGGTTTAAGGGTGCCGGCTTCAGTGGGAGGGCATGGAAGGAGTTTGGGATGCGATTGTCGGGGGGAGCCCGGGGGGGTTTAGGCCCCAGTTCGGGTTGGCAGTTTCTTTGTGAGGGGCCCCAATATCTCCAAAGTTGAAAATGCGGGATAATTGTCGGTAATAAATTTTCGAAACCCGGAAACTTGTATGCCGCAGGCCAAAGCGGGGCCACGGTAGGAGGGAGAGGTTTGGGGGGGGGTCCATCCCAACCCGTATCAGAGATTATGTATCCCAAAAAACGGGGGGTGGATGGGGAAATAGGCCTTTTCCATTTTAGCTAAGTGGTTCTCGCGCAGGCGTCTCGGGCCCTGGCGAATGTAATGGGGGATCCATGATGGGTGAGAATACCAGGATGTCTCAAAGTAGACCATACACAGGCAAAAGGAGGTCTTAAAAAATGTCGTTGACAAATTCGGGAAGAGGCCGGAGGTTGTTTAGCCGAAGGGCATTTCCCAGTACTCAAAGGCCCATCACGGTATTGAAGGCGTCTTATCGTCCCCTTCCCCGGACCCGGTGGGGATTATATGCTCCCAAAAGTCCAATTTGAAAAGCCCTTCCCCCCCCGGGGGACGGTCATAGATTTCCCCGTGTTAAACGGCAGGGGTACGGTTCTTGTGGTGATCTTTTTTAGCCCGGTAGAATGCCGGTCCAGGGATCCTCTTTTTTCCCCCACAAAAAAAACCCGGCCCCCGGGGGGAGAAGTAGATTTGCCAGGCACCGGCACATCGATTCGGAAAGGTGCGGGGGAAGAGGCGGGGCTAAAAATGGGAAAACCGTTCCCGGTTTAAAAACCAATCACCGGCGCACTGTCCCTTTAAAATTTCCCCGGCAGTCCCGCGCGCGGCACTGAGGGCGCGCTGCACCCGGCCGGCAGCGGAGCGGGGCCCCAGGACGGGCCGGAGCGGGAGGGTAAGTGTTCCCGTGAAACGCCGGGGTGTCCCGGCCGGGCATCGGGCCGCTGGGCCCGGCCGCAGCGGAGGTGCTGCGGGTTGGGGGGGCCCTGGACCCGACACGGGGTCGGGGGACCCCCGTAACGCAATACCTTTTTATGTGAACCTTGAGTTTTTTTTTTTATATTTTGCTTGTAAAATTTCAACAGCAGGGTGATTTGAATTCTTAATATTTTTTTTAAAATAATTTTTATTTTTAAAACTTTATTTTTGCACTTATACTTGTATTCCCCATAGGGTACTTGACCACTTGGGGGTGCAATTGCTTGCATGCTGTTCTGCATTATCTATATAATGCAGAAGAGTGTACCAAGATACAACAGGCAGGAGGAAATAGGAGCAGCTCCAAAAACCTTCATTAGGCTTCTGGCTGCCATAGCAACCACTCGGCACCCCATAATCTCGTTGTGGGGGGATCAGGGAGAGTAACGGTACGCAGCCACATTTCTTAGTCCTTTATGGACCACATTGTCTGAATAGTTAAACAGTAAGGATCGGAGCTCCCTTTGCTTGGCTTCCGTCTGGCATGTCAACTACTTGGCGCCCTGCCATCTCATCATGAAGGGCGATTCGGGGATGTTTAGACACCTCGCCATGAAATTAAAAAGGTAAACTGGGGGGTCAGAGCTGACAAAAAGTTGGTAAGGAATTGCAAAACCCAAAAACTTTATAAAATCAGACCTCTCTTGCCAAAAACAATTTTAAACATAAACAGACCTCAACATACCCCAGAAAAGAAAAAAACCCATTTTCAAAAGAGTTGCGGTTAGGGAAATTTTGGGCACAACTGTTATTGTTGTGCCCCCTATAGTTACATGCTTCCTTTGGGCCTACATTTAAGTACTTGCAAACTCTTGAATAGTAAGTGAAATATATTTCTTTTGTTTGATAAAGAAATGCATATGACATCTAGGCCTGTTCAACGGTTATTTCGGAGGATTTGCCGAGGAAAAATCGTGGGAAATCCCCCTCGAAAAAAAGTACAGCCCATTTCTATTGATTTTTAATAGAAATTCGGCGCGTCGTTCAACGCGCAAAACTCCCTTCGGATTGCCGCGCGGATTGACGAGGGAATCCGGACGGAAAAAACAATTTAATGTCAATTCTTTCCGGACGGATTCCCCTCAATGATTTGATGGTGAATCCGTCGGGAAAAACAGTTTCAAAAAACGTGCAACTTGGGCATTATTTGCAAGATTTTAAAAAGATTTCAGAAAGTATTTACATCGGGAAAAACCCTTGTAAATACGTTTGAAAAAGCCCCCCCGGGAAAGAGGCTTAAGGGTTCCCAATATTTGTTTTAACTTGCACTATCTGCAAGCTGTTGATCATTAAGTGTTTGGGCCTTTGAATTCCTTTAAGGGTATATGGGGAGAGATGGTTCAGGTATATTGAATTTTAACTCTAAAGTCCTTTATTTATCCAAGAGATAAGCTGCCACATGACAGTTACGCTGTCTGCACCTCCTGATTAAAAACACATGCATGCTTAGTCAAGCCAAGCATGCATTTGTTTACGGTTGCTGTCAGCTATATAGCAACTAAAGGTGTATGGGCACCTCTTGTCACTTTCTGGTTTTCACCTCCTTCGGTGTCTGAATGGATAGAAGAGGTCTCTTTTCTTTATTGAATGGAGGAACTGATAGCCCATTCTTCTGAAGATGCAATCAAGTTTGTGCGTACATGGGTTCTTTATCAAGACTCCCAGGCATTTAAAGCACTATCGGGTTGATTGGCTAACTGAGTGAGGTCGGGCCCTTGGTGTTGGCTACTCCTTCTTCTTAGCTACTTAGGTCTCTTCTTGCTGCCTTCTTTGCCCCCGTGGTCTGGTGGACCTATTAGGTTTACCTCACCCTCTCACCCCTCCCTTTTTCAAAGCAGTCAAAATGTTAATTCTATTTTGCCTTTTGCATTAAGTCTCATGTGCATCTTCTTTTGTTAATGGACATGCAATCTTGATTGATTGTGTCTTAAACATCATGGTGCTTCATTCTGTTATTTGACTGCGATACTATGTTTTTTTATGTCTTATGTTAAAAGAAAATTGTTCAATAAACACTAAATTTAAAAAAAAAAAAACACAGCTTTTAGGTATTGCTGGATGAGTCTGTGTTGATATGATTGTTTATCTACAGACTCACTAGTGTATTCCCTTGTGGATAATGGCTATAATGTGTATTTATAGTTGGCTGTGACATTACATTTGCTGGTATCTATCTTCTTCCTTGTTGAACCCACAATAATGTGTTGGGGACATGCATCACAGTTTAGGGATTAAATAGATTAAAAGCATTTCGTTACTTATCTTGTGGTTACAGTGATTATTTTGTAGTTTATTTTGGACTACATCTTTATGGCTTTCTAACTACTTTTCCCTTAGGGTATTCTTTTCCTTTTATTAATCAGGGAGATTGTAGGGTTCCCCTGGAGTTGGATATTCTTCAGCTTCAGACACTACATGGTTCTGACACTTATCCATGCATTGTGTGCACTGCAGATAGTCCTTTGGTTGATTATCAACAGCACCCTTAAGGCTGAAAAGAGTCAGGAGCACAGAGTCAAAGTAAATATAGTAACTAGGGCCTATGTACTGTCATGAAATGGAAACTACACATACCCCAGAATAGAGAAATCCTATTTTCAAATGAGTTGCGGCTTAGGGATTTGGTCACAACTGTTATTGTTGTGCCCCCTATAGTTACACTGCTTCCTTGGACCTACATTGAAGTAGCTTGCAAACTTTTTTGAATAGCTAAGTGAAATATATTTACATATAGTTTGATAAAGAAACAGCATATGACAGTCTTAAGGTTCCCACATATTTGTTTTAACTTGCCACCATCTGCAAGACTGTCTGATCATCTAATGTGTTTAGCAGCCTTCTGAATCTCCTTGACAGATGGTATATGGGGAGAGATGGTTCAGGTATATTGAATTTTAACTCTAAAGTCCTTTATTTATCCAAGAGATAAGCTGCCACATGACAGTTACGCTGTCTGCACCTCCTGATTAAAAAAACCCTCACTTTGTAAGCCAACTGCATTTTTTTACGGGGTTCTGTCGTATATAGCAACTAAAGTTATGGGGAACCCCTTTCACTTTCTGGTTTTATTAACCACTTAAAAAAAACACAAACCCCCCTTTTTCAACATAAAAAATCCAACCAATTTTTACATCAGCTCAACACCCCTGAAAAACTAAAAAATTTACCAAATAAAACCACTAGTACACCGAACCAAAATTTTTCACAAAACCCAAATCAAAACCCAAATACTTTAAAAAGCCAGAAAAAAGGATTACCCTTGGAAAAAAAAATAATTTAAACTAAAAACATAGGAAAATTACCAGAAATTAGTGTCATTTATTTAACAATAAAAAAAAAATAGACAAAGGTTTCGGGGAAACACCGGGGTTTGCTTCATCAGGTCATAGATGGGAAAAAAACCCGAATTTAAAAAAAAAGGGGCTTGAAAAAGGGGCTGGGAAAGGCGTGGGAATTAAAACAAAGCCCCAAGTTTAGAAAAAATAAAACCTCTCTAACAAATAAATAAATAGTTTGGTGTGAAAACATGTATCACAACAAAGGATAAAAAAAAATACATAAAAAATGGATAAATATAAAAACAATAAATAATATACATAACAATAGAAAAATTACATAACAATAGATAAATAATATAATAACAATATAAGGAGATCAAACAAAAGACCAGATTATTTACCACAGAAAAGGGGAGGCTGCGGAAACTTAGCAGCGATCTCCTCGGAGGAATAATAAAGGTGCCCAACAGTTCATAGATACAAAAAGTTCAAAAATCAAAAATAAACATTAGAAATTTTAAAAACAATAACCTCTTAAATTTCATTCAAACCATTGGGAGTATAGTTTAAGCTTATAAACCAGAATATCCTCTCTCTGATAGGCGTTGTAACTATTAGAAACTTTCTCTGAAATTTGTTCTATGGGGTTAATAAAATATAAGGAAATCCGCCCTGAATGTTTACTTGCAAAATGTTTGGGTAAGCTATAAACCAATCTCGCAGATTAACATTAAGGGGGTTTTTTAAAGTCTTTTAGAAAATTTCATGATGGTTTTCCCTCATATGGCCCCCACTTTTGCATGTTATAAAATAAATTAAAAAAGAACGTTAAAAGTTTTTTATTTTTAATATTTTTGATTCACCTGCCCATTGGAAAAAAAGTACACCTGGTATTAAAACTGAAAAACATTTACAGTGGGGTATTGCAAGGTCATCCCAGGAGATCCAGTTGAATTTACTGGTAGTATTGCATGTAATTGTTTAAATCGGAAAGGGGCTTAATTTTTTGATTGTTTGCCCTACGGTAAAGAACATGGATTTTTTGGGTTTAAAACATGACTTAAAACGGGTCAAACAGAAGTACCCCCAGTGTTTTTTTAAGAAGAGGTATACTGATGGTAAAAAAACTATTCGGTCACACTTTTTAAATAATTTTTGATTGAATAATGGAATTTTCTACAAAAAACATTAGTCAAAAAAATTATTAGAATTCAGCCCTCTGAAAAAATTTTTTTTTAGACTTAGTCTTTTTGTAAAAAAATTTCCCTTATTCAATAAAAAAATTTCTTTTAAAAAAGTGTGACTCGTTTATATTTACAATTTTCACGTAGTACCAAAGAATTTGGGATCAAAATGTGCCTTACGTAATTCAGGGTTTGGGGAAAAAATTGCACAACAGAAGAGAATTTTAAAAATGCAAGTGATTTTTTTAGTAATAAATTTACGAAAAATTTACAGGGGGAAAGGGTTTCCCCCCCAGAAATGAATTTCTACGCAAAGAATAGAGCCTTGTTTATATCAAAAAGTTTAATTAATACAATGTACCTATGAAGAAAAAGATTAGATAAATAATAGGTGTAATTTTATTCCCCTTTTTAACCCCCTAAACCCCATCAAGTTTACTCCCTTCTTAAAAAAACTGGGATGTACTTCTGTTAGCCCCGTTTTAAATCATGTTTTACCAAAAAAATCCATGTATCATTTACCCTAGGGCTTTAAAAAAATCAAGAATATTATACCCTTCCTTATTAAGAATTTCTAGCAAACTACCAGTAGAGATTCAACTGGATCTCCTGGTTTTTGTATCTTGAATTACCCTATGTGTAAATGTTGTTCAGTTTTAATACCAGGTAGTAATTTTATTCAAAGCGACAGGTGAATCATATAATATTAAAATAAATTTTCTTGTAACAGTTTTTTTGTAATTTATTTGATAACATGCAAAAGCGGGGTCCAGTAGTAGGCAAAAAACCGCAAAATTGTTTTTAAAAAGTTAAAACCACCGCTATAATTTTTTAAACATGCGAGATTGGTTCATAGCTTACCCAGACATTTTGCAAGAAACATTTGACGAGATTCCTTCATATTTTATTCAACCGATAGAAAAATTTAGAGAAAGTTTTAATAGGTTAAAATGCCTATCAGAGAGGCGAATTCTAGATTTTTAAGCTTAATACTATTCTCCCAATGGTTTGAATGAAATTCAAGGGTTTTGTTTAAACGTTTCTAATGTTTATTTTTTTATTTAGTGAACTTCTTGTATCTAGGGGAAATGTTGTGGAACCTTTTTTTTTCCTGCCCAGTAGATCCTGCTAAGTTTCCAGCCCTCCTCCGGTTTTGTGGTAAATAGATCTGTTCTGTTGTTATGATCTCTTTTCTATTGTTAGTATATTATGTATCTTTGTTATTTTATTTTTTTTTTGTTATGTATATTTTTTATTGTTATGTATATTTATCCATTGTTATGTATATTATTAATCCATTTGTTGTGATACATGTTTTAAAACCAAAATATTTATTTATTTGTTGAGGGTTTATTTTTTTGTAAAATTGCGAGCTTTGTTTTAAATTTTGCCCCGACCTTCCACCGATTTAAGTCCCGGCCTTTTTAAATTCCGGTATTTCCCCTCTTGATGAAGAAAACCCCGGGGGGTTTTCGGAAAGCATTGTCTATTTTTTTTTTTTGTTTAAAAAAATGACATAAAATTTTGGGAATGTTACCTAGTGTCTTTTAGCTTATCTAATTTTTTTTTTCCCGAGCGCTAATCCTATTTTCTGGCTCCTGTATATCTGGTTTTATGTAAGTAAGGCGATTGACTGGATGATAAAGTGAGGAGTGTGTATACGTTTTAACCCCCCATTTGGGAGATTGCCCCTACTATGGGAAAAGCCAGGGGTGCCCTCATTTTTCACGGGACCACTGAGCTTCACGGCGTACCTTAAAGGGCCCTTAACTGTTACTTTTGTACAGTATTGCCATTATAATTAGCCCTTTGAGGACAACCAAGAAGAATATATAGGTATAGATGACCCTTGTTGGTAGATAGGTTGGTATAAAGTTAACTGTAGATGATAGGTATAAAGCCAACTATAAAGCCAAAGTCAACTGTAGATGACAGGGGGGATGACAGGTAGATAGGTATTTTTGCCCCCTGTAGGTAGGTATAAAAAAAGGGGAAAAAGGGCCCTCCACTGCTCTTCATAACACTCCTCCTGTTTATTTACTGCTGCCTGTGTGCCACATCCAGGTTTACCCCCCTTACTGCTTTGGTGAGACAAGGAGGTACAGGCACTGCTGAGGCACCATGACCTTCAGAGGCAGGAAAAATGTCTTCACTTTCCAGCCGCGCGCCCGCAAGAATGTAAGTAGGCGGGGACTAGTAGGGGAGGAGATGTGCCTGCCACTTCGCCGCGCACACAGTGAAGGCAATCGGCAAGATGAACTGACATCTACTGTGTGTCCCTGAAAATCAGAACTCCCCCGAAATTAAGACCTATTGCAATTTTTTTCCATGCTTAGAAATATAAGGCCTCCCCTGAAAATATGACCTAGCGGTAGTCATTGCTACAGCTCCCCCCATGCCATACATTAGTGTTAGCAGGTCATTTAGATAGGTCTTACCTTATATGGGAACCTACCTGAACAAGTGCTCATTTAAGGAAAGTGCTATTGATAGACATGAGAGATTGGGGCCAATGATTGTATAAGAAATTGAGTCACAAGAAATTCACCATGAAATTCAGGGTTTGGAGAGTGATGATGATGTTCCTGAAGATGATGACATGGTAAATGTACCGTAGATTGTTGTATATGGAAATAGAGTCATAAGAAATTATTGATGGAATTCAGAGGTTAGCTGGTTATGCAGATGTTTGTGATTTTTTTTTTTTTTCTTCAACGTTAAATGTGAATTCTTGTTCATGGAAAAATAAGACATCCCATGAAAATAAGACCTAGCGCATCTTTAGGAATAAAAAATGAATATAAGACACTGTCTTATTTTTGGGGAAACAGGGTAACTGCTTACCTTCTATGTAAATAAGTGACACGGAACTCAATCCAAGCCTGCACGGGTGCCCGACACTTTTTTCTGAGCTGAGCTCAGAAAAAAGCATCGGGCCGGATCAAGGCCGTTATTAGGCTAAATTGCACTCAGAGTGGGGTGAAGAAGTTTCTCCCCCCTTAACAAAATGCGCAACAATGTGACACAGTGCATCACCATCAACCAAAGCAAAAATATACAAAAAGCTTTAACACAATGTGCTATATATAAAACTAATAGTAGTCATATAGTCATACAGTTGCCAAATAACACTGCTACACAAAACCAGAATTCCATGGCTAATAGTGACTGAATAATACTGCCACAACATGACCACATGTCACCATCACATAAGGTCACTTGTATGAAAACTGTCTAGGTCTAAAACTCACTTTGTTGGCCATAACAACCTATCAGAGTGCACCTCTCATTTTTCTAGAGCACTATATGAAATGAAAGGAGCGCTCTGATTGGTTGCTATAGGCAACAAAGTGAGTTTTAGACCTAGACAGTTTTCATACATGTGGTCCATAGTGACTCAATAATATCTCCACTTGATCCAGAAAACAACAATTTTCTCCAGCACTCGGATAGATAAATTAAAAACAAAAAGTCTTTATTTGTCCTATAGTGTTAAAAACAACAAAAATCGAGATGATGATCACAGAGCATGGTTTACGCACTTCAGTTCTAGTTTGTGACCTTTAATCACAACATAATTTGTGAGTGCAGGAAGTCAGCTTAAACAGACTACTCCCCCTAGCATGTAAAAAGTTAACCCTGAACTACCTGAACCAAATACTGTGGCTACCTGTTATTAAGGGGAGTTTAATAGATGTATAATAGGTATGATTTGTAATTCAATCCTTTAGGGAAGCGTGTATCTAATGTTAAGATCCATTACGCTTCCCTGTCCATAAGAACATTGCTCCAGTCGCCTCCCCTATTGGTTTTACGTACCCTCTCTATGCCTATAACTTTTATGGAATCTATATTGTTGTTGTGCTGATCTCTAATATGTTTAGTAACTCCGGATACTGACCGGAAAGAAGAATGAGTACAGTCATATATATGTTTCCTTATCCTCTGATATAATGGGCGTGTAGTACATCCAAAATATTGAAGGTTACAATCCGTACATAGGACCATATATACAACAAATTTAGTATGACAATTAATAAATTCCTAATTAGTATATTGTTTTCCTGTATTAGTAGAAGAAAAAAATGTAGATTTCTGTATACATTTACAGAGGCTTCATCTGCTATTACCACACTTATAGCAACCTAATGTTTTTGTCTAGAGAAAAAAGAATTCAATCTCCAGAGGAGAAAAGCCTTTACTATGGGACCTGTGAATCTGTGGACCAGTCTGCCTGAGGAGCTGGTCACAGCTGGAACAGTTGAGGGTTTCAAGAAAGGATTAGATAACCACCTAAAACTAAAAAATATTAATACTTATGTAGTCGTATAAAAGTCTAGATCCAGTCTAATGGCAATTTTGGGATCAGAAATTAAGTATTCCTTTATGGCAAATTGGTTCTTGTCTTGTGGGTTCCAAAGTCTTCATCAGTAGGGAAACACAGCTTAAAAATTTCCTATCCCCTTTGCTTCATCCACATGTTCCCAACACTTGGTTGAACTTCAGGGACATATGCCTTTTTTTTTTTTTTTTTACCGTACTAATAACTAATACCTGTTTGCTATGTTGCACACATGAAAGAAAATAGAAAAAAAAACAGAGACAAGTGCTCCCTAGTATATTACTTCTACTACACACTAAGAAATCTTTATATGTGTATAGTTTTACTCTCAACTTTTGATGTTGTGTGGAAGAAGGCATAGACATAGAAATAGAAGTCACAGCTGCTCCGTTACACTCCTTGTCTCCCTCCTTGTCAACGAGCCATACACAGAGGCTCCATACAAGCAAGGAAAATAAATCCACAAGGAGAAAGAGAGAAAATTTCTGACTTGGAGCCCAGTTTGACTTCACTCAGGCCAAACAGTACGAATTATCAGTGCTGCCATAAAAAATATCATATATTTTATTTACAGAAGCTACACGTTTCATACATAATACTTCGTCAGGTTTCATATCCTTAAACAATTAATTATAGACGGTGTTAAATATATTCATATCACCTTACTGGTCGGTGTCGATCATAATTGAGAAATGGTGTGGTTATGCTCGATCCACCCCAAGACTAAAAGAGAACCTTTTCTCAAATACAACCATTTGTCACATAAAGCACACAAACATCATGTAGAAAACTGTAGACATATCTTGTTTCCTTTATCTATTAAAAGACGAACAAATAATTCCTTTTGGGATTCTCATAAAAACTAGCGCCTAACTGAACAAATGTTTCATACATGATCTCGAGTAGGTGACTAGACCATGAGTCATAAAATAAAAGACCTGTGTAGTGGAATCTTCTCTACCTCGATTCCTTGTGCTTCAGGACTACAGAAGCCAATTATGACCATTCAGCCTCCTAGGAACTACTCCGGACTACTTTAGGTGGTTTGATCCAAAGCAGAATATAAATTGAGGAAGAGAATACTCACTATCTTTATTTCTTTAGTATTCTACATTTGTTCAGTCCTGTGAGCAAGACTAAAATCCTGCCTCCACAATTAAAACTACTCAGAAGTTTCACTCCAATCAGCACGTTCAAAACAAAGCAATATGAATCCAATGAAATAAAATTTATAGATTTCTGTATTTAAAAATATTCAGTCAGACATCATAGAGTGGGTCTTTTTTTGTCTATGGTCTTATATTTTATTCCACTTATATTTCCTATGCTTATATCAGTTCAGTTACAGTGCCTTGCGAAAGTATTCGGCCCCCTTGAACTTTTCAACCTTTTGCCACATTTCAGGTTTCAAACATAAAGATATCAAATTTTGATTTTTTTGTGAAGAATCAACAAGTGGGACACAACTCTGAAGAGAAACGAAATTTATTGGATATTTTAAACTTTTGTAAAAAATAAATAAAGGTGCAAAATTATTCGGCCCCCTTAAGTTAATACTTTGTAGCGCCACCTTTTGCTGCGATTACAGCTGCAAGTCGCTGGGGTTATGTGTGTCTCTATCTGTTTTGCACATTGAGAGACTGAAATTCTTGCCCATTCTTCCTTGGAAAACAGCTCAAGCTCAGTGAGGTTGGATGGAGAGCATTTGTTTTCAGCTCTTTCCACAGATTCTCGATTGGATTCAGGTCTGGACTTTGACTTGGCCATTCTAATACCTGGATACGTTTATTTGTGAACCATTCCGTTGTAGATTTTGCTGTATGTTTGGGATCATTGTCTTGTTGGAAGATAAATCTCCGTCCCAGTCTCAGGTCTTTTGCAGACTCCAACAGGTTTTCTTCCAGAATGGTCCTGTATTTGGCTCCATCCATCTTCCCATCAATTTTAACCATCTTCACTGTCCCTGCTGAAGAAAAGCAGGCCCAAACCATGATGCTGCCACCACCGTGTTTGACAGTGGGGATGGTGTGTTCAGGGAGATGAGCTGTGTTGCTTTTACGCCAAACATATCGTTTTGCATTGTGGCCAAAAAGTTCGATTTTGGTTTAATCTGATCAGAGCCCCATCTTCCACATGTTTGGTGTGTTTCCCAGGTGGCTTGTGGCAAACTTTAAACGAGACTTTTTATGGATATCTTTGAGAAATGGCTTTCTTCTTGCCACTCTTCTATAAAGGCCAGATTTGTGCAGTGTACGACTGATTGTTGCTTAGAGGGAAGGCCGGGTCTTGTTTGCAGTGGTCTGATACTCCTTCCATTTTAATATCATCACTTGCACAGTGCTCCTTGGGATCCGGCTTTAAACTTCTCCACAGCAGTATCACGGACCTGCCTGGTGTGTTCCTTGGTCTTCATGATGCTCTCTGGCTTTAACCAGAACCCTGAGACTATCACCGAGCAGGTGCATTGATACGGAGACTTGATTACACCCAGGTGGATTATATTGATCATCATCAGTCATTTAGGACAACATTGGATCATTCAGAGATCCTAACTGGACTTCTGGAGTAAGTTTGCTGCACTGAAAGTAAAGGGGCCGAGTAATATTGCATGCCCCACGTTTCAGTTTTATTTTTTTACAAAAATTTTAAATATCCAATAGATAAGTGTCCCACTTGTTGTTTCTTCACAAAAAAAATTAAATTTTATATCTTTATGTTTGAAGCCTAAAATGTGGCAAAAGGTTGAAAAGTTTAAGAGGGCCGAATACTTTCGCAAGGCACTGTACTTCATTTACCAGAACAATTCCCAGTATACCAAAAGTGGTGGGATAATTTCTTCAACAGTTAATTTCGGCACACAAGAATGAAGAAAATGTCATAAAATATAACTTAATGATAGACAAGATAAAAAAAATGTAAGAGGAATACTCTAATAATATGTACCGCACGAAAAAAACAGACAGGAATTACAAGTAAGGGTAAGTGCCAGCGATGTGGGACCAAGAGGCTGGCACTTACCCTTACTTTTAATTGTCGTCTGTTTTTTTTGTGCGGTTATTATTATTAGAGTATTCCTCTTACATTTTTTATCTTGCCTATCATTAAAAGTTTTATATTTTATGACATTTTCTTCTTTCTTTGTGTCCCATTTACTTCATTTAAGCTGTGAGGAGATAAGTAATGGAGTTTATAGATCCAGTGCATCTCTCTCCTCACTTGCGAATACAATTTTTTGTTATACAATGAATTTGTTTAAAGAGCATTTGATTCTCCAATTTTTAAGATGTGAACTTCAAGATACCTGTTGGCATCTACTTGTTTGAAAAAAGTCAGTCACAAAATAGTCTTAGTTTTTTTTAATGCTAGGATCTAGAAATTCATTTTCTTCTTTGTTGATGTTTAGAGTAAAATGGATACCCCAAATTTTCCATACATTTTTGTGGGGTTCCTTCCCAAACGAAGAAAAGAACATTAATAAATCTTTTATATAAAATCATATTTTTTAATAAATTATTCTCATATATATCTGCTTTTTTGAAAACATCCATGAACAAATTTGCATACGAGAGGGCAACCTGGGTCCCTATCGTCGTCCCTTTTGTCTGCCTGTATGTCTTGTTGTTATATACAGAAAAATTATTATTTCAGATAAATCCTAAACATTTAATCAAAGTAGTTTTTGTTGATTTGTTAATTCACGATCCCGATGTATCATTTCTTTTAGGCACTGTATACCCAAATCATGTTGGACGTTACATCTCTGTATAGTAACATCTAGGGTTAAAAAGGTATATTTGGAGTTGCAGGGGGTCTCTAGTAGTATTGCTATTAAATTATCCCAATCACATAAGTAACTGTCAAGGTTCATGCTGCGACTCCCGTGCGGAGCCGCAGGCATGTCCGTGTCCCTGCTGCTGCGGCATCCTCTGGTGTCCCCGCTTCTTCCTACTCACCTGCCCCGGCTCCTGTCTGTTCCACGCTCCTGGCGGCGGTGCCTGCCAGCAGATTCGGGTCCCCACTGCTTCCTCCGCCTTCCAGGCATCCTGTGCATGCACATGCGCCCTCAGTTTCCTGTAATTAACCTGTGACCTCTGTTTGCATTCACTGAACTTCCTGCCTATGCTCCAGTGTCAGTTCATTGTTGTTGTCCTACAGCTTGACTCCTGGCTGTTGTATCGTTGCTGATCTCCTGTACGTTACCAGTATGCTACCTGCGTTTACCTGTGCGCTTCTTGAGTGCTATCTGCTGAACATCTGTCACTGCACCAATCCGCTGCTATCCTGGGACTACGCTACCCAGCTATGGCTACACCTGCTGTGTCCAGTCATCCGTACTAGCACCTGCTGTCTGGTCCTTTACTTTGGCTACCTCTGCGAGTTATACCACCTATGCTCGTGGAGGCCCAGAATATCCGCCATATACCAACGATCGATGGGTCAGTGTATACTGACACCGCCAGATCCTGACAGTAACTTGGAAGGGCTTTAACATAACCTTGTACAAACCTGTCTAGGCAATCTGTTAGGTTACTCGTTGCTCCTCCAATTCTAGATATAATGGGTCTTCCCAGGAGTTCAGTCAAGTTTTTATTTATTTTGGGCAATAAATAGAAGAAAGGTTTTTTTGGGTTGGATTTTGACAGGAACCTTTTTCCTCTTTTGTGATGGCTCCTTCTTTAAGCCCTTCGTCTAATAACATTTCCAGGCGATGACACAACTCTGGTAAAGAATCTCCTGTGGTTTTTTCATAGTAGGTCACATCTGATAAAATGTCTGTAGCCTCTTTTTCATAATAGTCCATATCCATGACAACAATACCAAATACATTAACTGCTGAGTGGATAACTATATATGGATTTTTCTTTAAAGATCTCAAGTCCATTTCTTATTTTGTATTTTTCTCTCCTTTTTTTGATTTTTACCTGTTTTTCAATGTTAGATGAAAAACATGTTCTGAAATCTTCTGATAATACGTCATGTAAGGTTTGTAAGAAATTACCTTTCAACTGGACCTAATATAATTTTGATTTGATCAGTAGAAGTACCATCTTGCATTCTCTTTTTACTTTCCCTTGTTCATTTTCATTATTATCGACAATATTTTTATTGGAACCATTTTTTTTCCTAATAGATTAAAATAGATTAAAGTGTCTTACTAATGTCACCTTTCTCACAAATCGAGAAACAATTTAAGGAATCAGCTTCCTTAGAGGGACAAAAAGTCAGTCCTTTGTTAAGGAGTGAAATCTCAAATTTGTTCAAAGCATATTTAGAGATATTATTTTTCTCTTTACTCTTGTATTGTTGTTCTAACATATTTAGTTGTTCAGTTCTTCTTTTTTTTGTAGTTTCTGGAAAGTCTTCCTGCTGTGCACTCCCTTCTGTTCCTTTTCGCATTGATGGATAGTCTCGTTTTTAACAAGGGAATTGCACTCACAGGATCTATTTGATTTGTTTGTAGCCCCAAATCTATAAAAGGAACTACAAATTTTATTTAATTGAATTCATAATGCTTTGCTTCTAACTCGCTGATTGGAGTGGAACTTCTGAATAGTTTTATTTGAGGAGGTGGAATTCTAGTCTTGCTCAGCAGGATTGAAAAAATTAAGACTACAGTCATGGCCAAAAGTTTTGAGAATGACACAAATATTATATTTTCACATGATCTGTTGCCCTCTGGTTTTTATGTGTGTTTGTCAGATGTTTTTATAACATACAGAAATAAAAGTGCAATCATATTATGATTAACAAAAGATTTTATTTACAGTTAGAATGAGTTAATTCAGCAAGTCAATATTTGCAGTGTTGACCCTTCTTCTTCAGGACCTCTGCAATTCTCCCTGGCATGCTCTCAATCAACTTCTGGACCAAATCCTGACTGATAGCCGTCCATTCTTGCACAATCAATGCTTGCATTTTGTCACAATTTTGTTGTTTTTTTGTTTGTCCACCGTCTCTTGATGATTGACCACAAGTTCTCAATGGGATTAAGATCTGGGGAGTTTCCAGGCCATGGACCCAAAATCTCTATGTTTTGTTCCCTGAGCCATTTAGTTATCACCTTTTGCTTTATGGCAAGGTGCTCCATCATGCTGGAAAAGGCATTGTTGATCACCCAAACTGCTCTTGGACAGTTGGGAGAAGTTGCTCTTGGAGGACATTCTGGTACCATTCTTTATTCATGGATGTGTTTTTAGGCAAGACTGTTAGAGAGCCGATTCCCTTGGCTGAGAAGCAACCCACACATGAATGGTTTCTGGATGCTTTACATTTGGGCATGAGAACAAGACTGGTGGTATCGCTCACCTTGTCTTCTTCCGAACAAGCTGTTTTCCAGATGTTCCAAACATTTGGAAAGGGGATTCATCAGAGAAAATGACTTTACCCCAGTCCTCAGCAGTCCACTCCCTGTACCTTTGGCAGAATATCAGTCTGTCCCTAATGTTTTTCCTTGACACCAGGCCTTGCTCCATGAGTCTCCACCTCACAGTGCGTGCAGATGCACCCACACCTGCCTGCTGCCATTCCTGAGCAAGCTCTGCACTGCTGGTAGCCCGATTCCGAAGCTGAAACACTTTTAAGAGATGGTCCTGGCGCTTGCTGGTCTTTTTTGGGTGCCCTGGAACCTTTTTGGCAACAATGGAACCTCTCTCCTTGAATTCCTTGATGATGCGATAGATTGTTGACTGAGGTGCAATCTTTCTAGCTGCGATACTCTTCCCTGTTAGGCCAGTTTTGTGCAGTGCAATGATGACTGCACGTGTTTCTTTAGAGATAACCATGGTTAACAAGAGAAACAATGATGCCAAGCACCAGCCTCCTTTTAAAGTGTCCAGTGGTGTGATTCTTACTTAATCATGACAGATTGATCTCCAGCCCTGTCCTCATCAACACCCACACTTGTGTTAATGGAGCAATCACTGAAACGATGTTAGCTGGTCCTTTTAAGGCAGGCCTGCAATGAAGTTGAAATGTGTTTTGGGGGAAAAAGTTCATTTTCTAGGCAACTATTGACTTTGCAATTAATTGCTGCTAAGCTGATCACTCTTTATCACATTCTGGAGTATATGCAAATTGCCATTATAAAACCTGATGCAGTAGACTTTGTAAAAATTAACATTTGTATCATTCTCAAAACTTTTGGCCATTACTGTACTACAGATAAAGATAGCGAGGATTCTCTTCTTCAATTCGTATTTTACTTTGGCTCAAACCACCTACCATATTTGTAGTCCGGAGTAGTTCCTAGTAGGCTGAATTGTCCTAATTGGCTTCCGTAGTCCTCAAGCACACGGAATCGAGGTAGAGAAGATCCCTCTACTCGAGTCCTTTATTTTATCAATCATGGTCTACTCACCCATTAGAGATCATGTATGAATTGTTTGTTCACGCAGGCATTCGTTTTCATGAGAATCTCAAGAAGGAATAATTTGTTCTTATAATAATAATCTTATAATAGTTTATACAAAGAAAACACAGATATGTTTATATTTTTGTACACATGATGTTTGTGTATTTTATAGTTTAATTTGACAAATGGTTCTCCTCTTTTAGTCTTGGGTTGGATCGGGTGTGACCACACTATTTATCAATTATGTCCGACACCGCCCAGTAAGATGATATATATTTAACACTGTCTGTAATTAATTGTTTGTGAATATGAAACCTGATGAAGTATTATGTACGAAACACGTTTCTGTAAATAAAATGTATGATATTTTATTAAGCCAGCGCTGATAATCTGTACTGTTTGGCCAAAATGAAGTCAAACTGGGCTCTGAGGTAGAACATAGAACATAGAACTGATGTTGAAATACATCAAGAACAGAAACTACAACTAGAACATCTGTGGAAATTTAAAAGTAGATGCACTGCTGCTTGGATTGCAGCTCAGATATACCAAGATCTACCTTTTCATTTCCGAATGGGTCAGCCATGCAAGCAGTCAAATTATAGTAGAAGGAAGTGGCCAATCTGTAACTAGTTGAATCCCTGGCAAAAAAATTTGCACATAAGGGACTTTTGGAACCAGCAATGATATTTCTGCCTCCACTTCACATATATCTCATGATGGTGAAACATTTTGTGAATGAACAATGAACATGGAAGCAGAAGGTTTTCATTATTTGAGACAAATGTTCCCATTTACCGAATAACCAATGCCATGATTAAGGAGCCGAGTCTACTGTTCACTGAGCAAGCGCTCGCTGGGTTAGATGCAGGGGAGGATGGCAGCATGGAGGTGCAGGGAAATCAGACCGCTAGCCTGGTGACTGTCTGAAAGGTTAGAGGGAAAAATGTCAGGTAGGCTAGTCCTGGCACACCCCAACAAATTTGCAAGATTAGTGGATGAGAGGGATGTCAGTTCAGAAATAGTGCTGCTGCAGCAAGACACTTCCCCTGTCTGCTCCAGTAATATTTGGAATAGGAGTGCGGGCTAGACAGGTGCTGGTCTTGAGGGAACAGACAGGGCAATCTGCCGCAAACACAGGGATCATCGAACCATATGTTGTTTACCTGGGACCCGAGTTCGACATATCGTGAATCGGGTTGACAATTTACTGGGTGGGTATGATGAAAATTCAACTGTCATGGTGCATATTGACATTGGTGGAGTGTCCTTAAAAATGATTTCAGGGACTTAGGTCAAAAGCTCAAGGCAAGAACCTCCAAAGTAGTATTTTCAGAAATACCTGTGCCCCACCAGAGAGGCAGTGGGAGGAAAGGAATATGAGTGGCTCAAAAATTAGTGTAGGAAAGAGGGATTTTATTTTTAGAGAACAGAACTGACTTCTGTCTTGGCTACAGACTCTTTGTTAGGGATGGGGTGCACTTAAATGGGGAGGGTGCAGCTATATTGGGGGACAAAATGGCCACGGAGTTTGAGGAGTATTTAAACTGGGGACTGGGGAAGGATGGAGAGGGCAGCTACACATATAGTGTGCAAGATATTGAAGATAAAGAGGTGAGAATTAGTAATAAAACAAAAGGTAGAGTGGAGGGAGGGGTGTAGTAATTAATAAGGACAGGCTTAAAAAAAACGAAAACAAAAAAAAGCTTTTAAATGGCATGCTTTCCAATGCCAGGAGTCTCACCAACAAAATTAACAAACTAGAATTACTTATTGTTGAAGAAAAAATATGGCTGGGAGAGAGCTATGACCAGGCTGTTAACTTACAGGTTTACAGTTTATTAAGAAAAGATCATAAAAATAAAAAGGGGAGGGGGTGTATGACTTTATAGAAAATGCTGTCTGAAGCCAACACTACTGGAAGATATAGATACAGGAAATGAACATGTGGAGTCATGATGAGAAGATATACATGGGGGTAATACATTGGGGAAAAAAGGATTTAGTCAGCCACCAATTGTGCAAGTTCTCCTACTTAAAAAGATGAGAAAGGCCTGTAATTGACATCATAGATAGACCTCAACTATGAGAGACAAAATAAGAAAACAAATCCAGAAAATCACAATGTCTGATTTGGAAAGAATTTACTTGCAAATTACGGTGGAAAATAAGTATTTGGTCACCTACCATCAAGCAAGATTTCTGGATCTCAAGATACCTGTAACTTCTTCTTTAAGAGGCTCCTCTGTCCTCCCCTACCTGTAGTAATGGCACCTGTTTGAACTTGTTATCAGTATAAAAGACACCTGTCCACAACCTAAGTCGCACTCCAAACTCTATGGTGAAGACCAAAGAGCTGTCGAAGGACACCAAAAACAAAATTGTAGCCCTGCATCAGGCTGGGAAGACTGAATCTGTAATAGGCAAGCAGCTTGGTGTGAAGAAATCAACTGTGGGAGCAATAATTAGAAAATGGAAGACATACAAGACCACTGATAATCTCCATTGATCTGGGGCTCCATGCAAGATCTCACTCCGTAGGGTCAAAATAATTGCAAGAATGGTGAGCAAAAATCCCAGAACCACACGGGGGGACCTAGTGGATGACCTGCAGAGAGCTGGGACCAATGTAACAAAGGCTACCATCAGTAACACACTACACCGCCAGGGACTCAGATCCTCCAGTGCCAGACGTGTCCCCGTGCTTAAGCCAGTACATGTCCGGGCCCATCTGAAGTTTGCTAGAGAGCATTTGAATGATTCAGAAGAGTATTGGGAGAATGTCATATGGTCAGATGAACCCAAAGTAGAACTGTTTGGTAGAAACACAACTTGTCATGTTTGGAGGAGAGAGAATGCTGAGTTGCATCCAAAGAACACCATACCTACTGTGAAGCATGTTGGTGGCAACATCATGCTTTGGTGCTGTTTCTCTGCAACGGGACCAGGATGACTGATCCATATACATGAATGAATGAGTAGGGCCATGTATCGTGAGATTTTGAGTGCAAACCTTCTTCCATCAGCAAGGCCATTGAATATGAAAACGTGACTGGGTCTATCAGCATGACAATGATCCCAAGCACATTGCCAGAGCAATGAAGGAGTGGCTTCGTAAGAAGCATTTCAAGGTCCTGGAATGGCCTAAGCCAGTCTCCAGACCTCAACCTCATAGAAAACCCAGCAAAAGCCCCAAAACATCACTACTCTAGAGGCGATCTGCATGGAGGAATGGGCCAACATACCAGCAACATTGTGTGCCAACCTTGTGAAGACTCACAGAAAACGTTTGACCTCTGTCATTGCCAACAAAGGATACATAACAAAGTATTGAGATGAACTTTTGTTATTTACCATATACTTTGTCACGGTCCGTGCCACGTTCCTGTCCTTACGCTGCGGCCTCTGCTGCAAACCGCAGTCGTACCTATGTTCCTATCGCAGATCTGGTTCCTGTTGCAGTGTCACTGTGTGCGCTCCTGTAGCCGCTGCTTACTCACCTGTGACTGCTGTGCGGCTTTCTCTTGCTGGCCATGCTGCTCCTCCATCTTGGCTGCTGCCCTATTCCTTGTAGCTCTATAGAGGGCGGCGGCCACATCTTCCCTTCCTTTATTCCCACAGTGTGCAGCGGGGTTGGGCTTCCTCTGCCAATCCCCTTCCACCTGTGGGTTTATAAGCCTGCTTCTCCTCTCACTCCCTGCCTGATCCTTGTTGTTTTTGTTGTTTTTGTTGTTGTCTCTTGGTGTAGTCTGTTGCTGTGTTTTCTGATCTGGTTTGTTAGCAGTCCGGTGTGCCCATGTGGTCTCTTTGTGTCTCTGTCTGTGTCTTTGTGAGTTTCCTTGCCTTGTTCTCTGCCCGTGTTCCTGCCCGGGGTCATGCCTTGGTTTCTTGCCTGAGTTTAGCTTACTTTCTCTGCTTATGTTCTTGGTGTCTGCAGTCTGTCTATTTATTGTTCCCTTTACCTTTTGCTTATCCTCCTGTTTGGCATCTGTTTGTCCTGTCTTTGTTTGTACCTGCACATATTTACTTCTAGTCTGCTTTGTCTCTGTCCCTATTCTGTTGGTGCCTAGCCTTGGCACTTCTGGCCTGTCTGGTCAGCTGCCACTGCTGGGGACTGCTCTGGGATGGCGCCTGGTGGCTGTTGGGGGTCAGTCAACCTTACCATCAAAGGCTCTGTGAAGATACCTATGCCCGATGGCCACTTGGTTACGCCCCCTCGGAGCAAGCCCGGCAGTGGTCCAGTGGGTCCACAACCCGCTTTACCCGCTCACCCGTTACATACTTATTTTCCCCCATAATTTGCAAATAAATTCTTTTCAAATCAGACAATGTGAATTTCGGGATTTGTTTTCTCTTTTTGTCTCTCGTAGTTAAGATCTACCTATGATGTCAATTACAGGCCTCTCTTCCTTTTAAGTGGGAAAACTTGCACAATTGGTGGCTGAATAAAAATACTTTCTTTCCCCACTGTAACAATAATAAAAAGTTACCTTTCCCAACAGGATTCAACTAGAGGGAAGGCCCTTTTGGACTTAGTATTGACAGATTAACAAAGGTTCAGGTTGGAAATAGTGACCACAATATAATAAATTCCCAATTATCCTTCAATAGAGCATTTTGTCAGGAAGCCACAAAAACAATGAGTTTCAGGAAGGCGAATTTCAGTCCGTTAGAGAGGCCCTTGACTGCATTGACTATAAACTGCATTGACTAGGAAAAGGTCTTCAAAAATAACAACAGATAATAAATGGGAGATTTTTAAAAACATCTTAAGCACCCACTGTGAGAGGTACCCACCTTATGGAAATAAAATGAAAAGAAACATGAAAAAAACAATGTGGACCAACAGAGATGTAAAGGAGGCAATAAATAACAAAAAGAAAGTTTTTAAGTTGCTAACATTGGAGGACAGTGAAGAGGCAGTAAAAAACTATAAGGAAAAAAAAATATGTAAAAAGTAAGACTAACCCCAAAATATTTTTTAATAGTACAAAGATTACAACTTAAAATGATGGCCCTTTGCAAAGTTTTGAGGGAGGTATTGCAGAGGGCGATGAGGAGAAAGTAAACGTATTAAACATTTTTTTTTCTCCACCTTATTTAAAAATAACATTCCTGTTGATGGGCGGAGGGATGAGGTAAACTCCACCTTAAATGTTTTTTGTCAAACCCAGGAAGAAGTGCAACTCTGCCTTAAGAGGATTAAAATAGACAAATCATTAGGTCCTGATGGTATACACTCCAATGTCCTTATGTAATTAAGTTATGTGATAGGTTTTTAATTTTTATGGACTGCGTAGTAATGGGGTATGTCCTAAAGGATTCGCACATGCCAATATTCAAAAAGGGGTCAAAAAGTGATCCTGGAAACCATAGGAAGGTAAGTTGATCCTCTGTTGTAGGTAAATTGCTTGAAGGACTTCTAAGAGATATTATACTGGAGAATCTCATTGAAAATAAATTTGTAACTCCATTCCAGCATGGGTTTATGAAGGATCAGTCCTGTCAAACTAATCTCATCAGCTTCTATGAGGAAGTTAGTTCCAGACTGGATTGGGTTGAGACATTGTATGTCATATATTTAGATTTTTATAAAGCATTTTATACTGTGCCACATAAAAGGTTGGTAAGTAAAATGAGAATGCTTCGACTGGGGGAAAATGTTTGCAAGTGGGTAGGCAACTGGCTCAGTGATAGAAAACAAAGAGTGGTAATTAATGGTACATACTCAGACTAGATCCCTGTTACTAGTGGAGTATTTGTCAGTGTCAGTATTTGGCTCTATTCTTTTTAATATATTCACTAATGACCTTACACAAGGATTGCACAGTAGAATATCAATCTTTGCAGATGATACTAAGTCTGTAAAGTAACCAACACAATAGAGGATAATGTGTTATTACAAAGGGATCTGGATAAGTTGGAGGCCTGGGCAGAGAAATGGCAGATGAGGTTTAACATGGATAAATGCAAAGGTATGCACATGGGAAGGAAAAATCCATTCCATGATTACTTGTTAATCAGAAAATCTCTGGGTACAAGTGACATGGAGAAGGACTTGGGAATCCTAGTGGACAGTAAACTTAATTGTAGCAGACAGTGTCAGGCAGCAGCTGCCAAGGAAAATAGGATCATAGAGCATATTAAAAGGGGCATAAATGCACACAATAAGAACATTATTCTCCCATTATATTCATCACTGGTCAGACCACACATGGAATATTGTGTACAGTTTTTGGCACTAGTGCACAAAAAAGACATCACAACACTTGAATAGGTTCAAACGCGGGCAACAAAATAATAAAAGGACTGGATGGACTACAACATCCAGAAAGATTAGCAAGATTAGGGTTATTTAGTTTAGAGAAAAGCTTTGGGGTGACATAAATATGTTTAAATATATCAAAGGTCAATATAGAGATATAGAGAACAAGGGGGCATCCTCTATGTCTTGAGGAAAGAAGGTTTCTACATACATCATAGAAAGGGATTCTTTGCACCGGACGTCGAGTACAAATGAAAATCAGCAGCAAACCACTTTGGGCTGTGGGTAACATTTAAATGCTTCATACTCTGTAAAACTTAATCTCATGTTTTTCAAAATTTCTACGTGACACATTTCCACTTAGCTCAAATTTAATTATCATAATCACCTTACATTTTCAAACTTTTGAAAAAATTTGTTGTCTAGTGAATCTTAACAATAAGAACTCAGACTGGAAATATCATAACTGCAGGAAGAAATAAAAGAAACAAAACAAAAAAAACTTGGTATATCTCCATCCAGAGTCCCTAACCGACATCATAACTAATGTTTGGATCTAAAAAGACTAAACTGTAATAAATAGTCAGTTGTTTCCTGTAGGAGAGATTGCATCTAGTACACCAGAGATATGAAACAGTACTTAGAAAGTTTAAACTTTTAGAATGCCATATGTTGCTTGACATGTACAGTAGTTTCTCAGAAATTCAAGCAACCTTGCAAACGTTTATTGTTATTTTCAAAGTATTTTGGTTAGAGGTGTTATGTCTCATCATGAGCAATAGACATCTTATGCACGTTTTATGCATTCTTAACTAACGGTTTCCAGGCAAATACATGAGAATTAAAAAGTCCTTGAGTTTGTTTGTACTGTCAATTTCATGTGCTTTTATTGTAAATAAAGCATTATGTTTTGTACTGGCTGTTCCATATAATTAAAACAAGACCTGAACTGAACATTCCAGAAAACAAGGATACCACAGCCCCCCTCTGACATACGTAGTTAAATAATTTTTAGTATTTTAATGGATTAGCAAGACAAAGTATGTTGTAATTATGTAGATATGGTTGTATACTAATTTAATATCTAAATGAAACTTGAACTAGGAAAATAAATTTTTGCATATAAAGTATCTTCAATGTAATTGTAATGTAAATCTTATAAGGTATTGTGTTATCAGTATTGATATGATAATTACAAACTTGTTGTAGTTTAACAAATATATATATCAAAATTGAAACCGAAAATAAAATAAAATTAATAAGTTCTTTAATATACTTATACTAGGAGTGGCTTCTCAGTTATTTTGCCATGGCTTCCATATCAAATTAAATGTTGCAGATTATACAGATTTTATTTGATAAAGAGTACCATGAAGATGTGTTAATCAATCTGCTGCAATGAAGATATATTCAGAAATGACAGTATTGAATGCTGGACCTAGAAATGACATGGTATAAACCTCTTACCAACACAGGACATACTGGTGCCGGTAAGGTTCTATGTAGCGGAATTACTCAGTAATCCAGCTACATAGAAGGCTAATTGCAGTTGACACCCACCAGTAACAGCAATAAATGGACCCAGTTCCGTTCCCTGCTTTTTAATCCCTTAGACAGTGTGGTGATTGCGGCGTCTAAATGAATGAGAAACTGTGCAGCCCACCGTTTGTTACTCCAATTGGCACTCCTGCGGTGAGATGGTGGGGTGTCAATTGGTTAACATGTCAGCTGTAAACCATATTAAAGGGGTTTTGCCACGTAGTGATTTGCTTTCCTCTTATCTGGATCAAGAGAAAATATAAACAAATCATTAATTCTGCAGAAGGGAGAGGGAGGGGGCTGAGCAGCGAGGAGCACAGATGTAGAAGTAAGGGAGCGTCTGCAATGTTCACTCAAATAATAACATTACAACCAGTGGATTGTCTATACAGCCTAAAGCCTCATACACTGCACTTTCTCCAGAGTGCCTTGGAAGCTCATTCATGTTCCCTGTCATCAGATAAAAAGTGCAGACAACGCAAGCGCGACCAGATCAGCTCCTGTCAGCTGGAGCTGGTCGTGTCTAAGGCAAACTTTTAAGTAACTAAGGGCTCTTAAAGAAAGCTGTAGCTCTCAGAGTCTTCACTTTTTGTAATCACATATACTTAGAAAAGCGATTAAATACCCAGTTTGGAGGATTCCACGTCAACATTACATCGTGGCAAAACCGCTTTAAGGCTTCCATTGCCACCATTTCTCCCATTTTACCTCTTCTTGCTCTAGACAGGAAGTAGTAAAACCGGCATCTTTGTTTACCCTTCTGAATTGTTTATCCTGCCACATAGGTGGCGGGTGCTGGCTGCTAATTGCAGCTTGCACCCGCTGGTAACTGCACGGGATGGACAGACTCCATTCCGTGCTGTTTAACCCATTAGATGCCGCGGTGAACACAGCCACGGCAGCTAAATGGAAGAGAAACGTGTCTCACACTGTTCCTCACTGCGATCGGGACCTCCACGGCGACATCACGTGGTCCCAATCAGTTTACGTGGCAGCTGGAAGTCTTGTGAAGGCGTTCATCCCTGCCATGTTTCTCGTTTTACTACTTCCTGGTTGATCGGGCCCCTTAGTGGTCAAGCACCCGGGGGGGATTCAATGTTAAAGCAAAGAAAAAAAAATGTTTTAAACTGTAATATACGTAAGTTCAAATCATCCCCCTTTTGTCTGTCATGATTGTGCCTGGCAAACCCCCTGTGTTTGACTGTGGTCGCCGGCCACGGCCGCTGCGACCAAAACCGCGGCTTCAGCCATAATACCGTATTACTGTGTGAACTTGGTCTTCTGCTCAGTATGCTTAATTGGTTCCTGACCAATGCCCGTGGCCAGGAATCCTCCAGCACATCTTTAGTTAACCTGTTTTCTCTTTGATTGACAGTCTTGTTCTCCTATCTGGTCTTGTGTTCTTTCTACCTATCACCTCAGTCTACCTTTCTCTGGTTCCCTATATAAGGATTCATTTGCCTTTCTTTCTTGCCTGCTATACGGTCTGTTTTCTCTGCCTATAGTTCGCCTCTTCTCTATTTCGCCTCTCCTGTTATTGACTTGGCTAGGATTCCGTTTATTCTTCTATCTCCCGATTTGGTACTGCATCTCCCGATCGTTGCTGACTTTGCTTGCCTGACTCTCCCTTATTGTGTTCCTGGTTGTCTTTTCGTGTCTTGTGTTTCATGTAGTGTAGTGCAGTTCTCAGTCTTCTGGTTGGGGCCGACCTGTTAAGGAGTCGGGCACCCCCAAAAGGCAGGGACAGTGGTGGGACCAGCATCAGGGCCTCACTCTGTTATGTCTGCTCGTGCGCCCCTGACCAGTCCCTTACATTGTAATTTTACAAATAAAAACAATGAAATAATAAAAAAGTTACACATAATTGTTATCGCCGCGTCTGTATAAGTCCGATCTACTGAAATATAACATAATTTATCCTGTGTGCTGAACACGGTGGAAGAACAAAAATTCCAAACACCAAAATACCATTTTTCGGGGGCATTTCACATCCCTTAAAAATTGGAATAAAGTGATCAAAAACACATGTATTCCAAACTGGTACCAATACAAAGTACACTTCATCCCACAAAAAATGAACTTAAGTTCATAGGTAGAAATACCAAAAAGTTATCGGTTGATTTTTTTTTTTACAGTACCAAAACATAATGAAAACCCTACATATTTGGTGTTGCCAGATTCATATCAACTTGTAGAATACAGATGACACATCATTTATCCTAAAGATTGAACGTCATCTATGTGAAAAAATAAAAAAGTATGGTTCTGGGAAGGTGGGGAGCGAAAAACAAACGTGACAAAAAAATAAAAAATAGGCTGTAGCGGGAAGGGGTTAAAGTGTAAAAATAAAAAATATTAAAATTAAATTACTCCTCTTTTGCCATTTTACAAATAAAAATAATAAAAAAGTTACACATGGTATTGGTGCATCCGTAAAAGTATGATCTATTAAAATATAACCTCATTTATCCCGTATTTTAATACAGTAGAAGAAAAAAAATCAATACAGCAAAATTGTGTTTTTGGGGCATTTCACGTTCCCTGAAAATTTTAATAAAACGTGATTAAAAAAAAAGACGTATCTATTCCAAAATGGTACCAATAAAAAGTACACTTCAGCATACACCACGGTCAAGTCTATAGGTGAAAGTACAAAAAAGCTATTGTTGCAGAAAATGGCCTTTGGTGCAAATTTAAAAAAAAAACAAACATAACAAAAACCCTATATGTTTGATATTGCCAAAATTTTATTAACCTGCAGAATAAAGACAACACATCATTTATACCGAAGAGTGAACACCGTGAAAACCATAAACATGGTGCAAGTACTTTTTTTCACATTTTGTCCCACTTAGAATTTTTTTGTGGTTTACAAGTATATTCTGTAGTACAGTGAATGACACCATTGGAAAGTACATCTTGTCCCGCAAAAGTTAAAGCCTCCATATGTCTATGTAGATGGAAAAATAAAAAAGTTATGGCTCTTTGAAGGCAAGGAGGAAAAAAACTTAGAGCCATATTATTATGTCAGGAAGGGGTTCACTTTAGTGTACGTTCACTTTAAATCTTTAGTCCGCTTTTGTTTTAAAAAAGTAATGTTAACTTTGAAATAACTTTACACTGTAGTAAAGTTTGGTTAAAGATTGAATGTGGCTGCCCTGACGTGATGTAGCTGGTTGCTATAAAGCTCTTTATGTGATTCTAGCCCTGACAGATTAATCTCATGTTCTTCTGTGTACGGCCAAACATTAATTTATATATTTGAGACAATCATTTTTCATTTTGTTCTTGAACTATGAAATGCATGAAATAGTTACAGGCCATCTCATCGCAGTAAACTGTGCTTTACTCTGAAACACTATGGTGTCCACAGGGCTACCTTTTCCTGCCCAACTCTGCCTAAAGGGGTTATCTAACCTTTAAAATAATGAAAAGCCCAACAAATGTTGTATAATAAGAAAATAGAGTATACTAACGTCTCCAGATTGCCTGGCAATACAACTTAGGCTAGGTTCACATCTGCACAGCCTGTGCTGTTTTTTTCATCTCAACTACGGGCACCATGTCGGGCTCTGTGGGTGTCCGTAGTGAATGGATCCCCTGGCTTCAGTTTTTACCTCTGTGGCAGAGATTCAGAATGGAACTTTCGGCACAGATGTGAACCAGGCCATAGAAGCTATGGTGGTCACTCTTATCTCCTTTTTCTAATGGATGGCATGTTACCACTGTAATTAATCAGGAGCCTCAGTGGTCATATTCTGTACTATTAGCATCCCATCTGAACGTGGAAAGGTAAAATACCAATGGTATGGCACACCAGAGCTTCTGTGCTGGATTAATGGCCAGTTGGAAAGGTAAGTACTGTTTGTTTTGATATTTTGTTACCTGCTGGGGTTTTCATTTTTTTTTAAGGTTTTGGAGAAACCATTTCACTGTCAGATATATGATCTGGGCAGTGAGAAGCTTTCCATTGGACTCCTCTCCTTGCTCCAGTACAATTCTCGTGGTGTGGTGGAATGTCAAAATAAAACACAGTTTTTTTGGAATAAGATAGCATGTGGCTATTTTATGCTATCTGTGGTTTGGCAGCAAGAAGCTGACTGGTTCCCTTTAAAGCATATTTACGGTTAAAGTAATCACTCCAGAGCATTTAAAATAGAAATAAAGCAGCTTTAGTTGTTTGTATTTAAAGTATTCTATCATTTTATATCTCTATAGACAGACTTTTTGTACTTTGATCCTACAATCATACTGAGATCAAACATATTATAGATTAGCATGAAATAGAAGACAGGAGGTAGACAGTATGACTGTATGACCAGGTTATACAGGACTTGGTTGCAGCCTGTAACCCTGTAGATACATAATACTACATTTTAACTGTGGATTTAATATGGTAAAACATTCTTAAAGGGATTATCCAGGAGTTTAATGATTTTATAGAACACTATAAACAGAGATGGGTTTTTAGGTTGCTTTTGAAGCTGGTGAATGTGGAGGAGAGTCTGATTTGTTGGGGCAGTGAGTTTCAGAGTACGGGGGAAGCAGGAGAGAAGTCTTGGAGATGGTTGTGTGAGGAGCTTACAAGAGGAGAGCGGAGAAGGTCCTGGGAGGAGCGGAGATATGTAAAGATTAAAGGGGTTGTCTCACTACAAAGAATAGCTTTCAAAATGTAGGGAACACTAAATGAAGACATTTTCCAAATATATTGCTTTGTTCATCTTTTTTTGTTAAGGAGCTACAAATGATTTTATCACCTTCTGAGCTCTCTCTGGTTTCCCAAGTGACTGACATGTGTACTTCTTCCCCCCTGCTGTTTGTTCTGTCTAATAGCAGGGAGTGACATCAGGACACAGGTCTAGCCCAGCAGTGTGAGAGCTTGTGTGTTATCTGATCTTTTCAGACAAACGACAGTAATTACTCTACTGTTTAAATTAGCTCAGAAGCTTCTCCGGACCTCAGAGAAGGTAATTTATTTACTCTAGACTAATAAACAGAGAAGTCTGAATACACAGAGCTCATATGCTAATTACAGACAGCTTGACCAGGAAGTGACAGCGCAAAGCAACTGTGAATGATTCTAGAAAAAAAAAAAAAACACGTAATTTTGGCATATATTTATCAATGGTTATTGGACACCCGCGATGATGTATCAGCAATCAATGGGCATTAACATTGCTAAGCAGTGCGGTATATGTTTTTCAATAGATTTATTTTGTGATAGGACTTGTGGTAAAACATGTAGGGTAATGTCCTTTTTCAATATATGCCTTTGGTGATCAATATGCTTAGAAATTTTAATGTAAGGGCAGGGTGGATTTGATTTAAATCTAACTGATTTAAATCACGATTTAAATCGTGATTTAAATCACTAGTCAGTAAGGCTTGATTTAAATCAGTGATTTAAATCAAAGTTTCTACCTAAACTAGTTCTTGCTATTTTAACATGCAAGTAGATGAAGATTTTTAGAATCACTTTTTATATTACTTTTTTCTCCCCAGTTTAATGGGTTAATCATTCATATTTGGACACCACTGTTCTGTTGTACTTAGGAAGGAGAAAAATAATCCTGACCTTAATAACAATTTAAATAGATTTATTCAACTGAAACAATAACAACATTACAGCATAAGTTATTTGCTTAAACAAACATCCATGTTTGTTAACTAATTTGGCTAAACAAAATATATATATATTTTAAGAAACTTAGACTGTCAGCCCAGCCGACACATGAAAAACTTAAATACTACTGTCCCTGCTGTCCTCTGTAGCTCACTTGTCGTCATCTTCATCATCATCTTCTTCTTTGTTCCTATTCATAATCTGGAAAAGAAAAACAAGCTTTCCTGCTTTATTGGGTCCCAACCGATTTCTCAATTTAGAATGAATGAGTCCAAAGGAAGAGAATATTCTTTCAACGCCTGCAGAAGAAGCTACTGCTGTTAAAAGTGAAATCTTTACTTGAACAGTCTCTAAATCCAAGTGCTTAAGTGACTTCCACCAGTTTACTGGTGTGACCTTCCTTAAAATATCTTCAGCAAACATATATTTCTTGAATGGTTCCCCCTTAGCTCTGAAGTTTATTATAGTTGGCATTAAAGATGGATGATTGCTGGATACCCATGTCATAGCTAACTCCTCTTCCTCAGCACTTAGGTTTTGACCCTGATATTGGATATTGACAATATTTGCCAAAAAATGAGCTGGAGTCAGTGCTTGTCCTATTCGTTTGTTTACTGCTTGTAATTTAATTCTGTCCATGTGTAGTTCTGTTTTTAAGTGTTCACTCAGTTCCTTCCAAATTTCAACAGCATCCGCAATAAAACAGCTATTTTTCTGTATTTTGTTTAAAGCTTGAGAGATGGGTTTCAGGAAGCTCAGCATATGTTCAACATTTCTCTTAAGCCCAATGTTGAGGATTTTGGCCGTGACAGTGCCATCTATTTTATCTCGATTTTCTTCACAAAGTGTCATCAGAATAGGCCAGTTTTTGATATACTGCTCAAAACAGTCCACCACAGAGTTCCATCTAACATCTTGTGGGAGCGTTAGCTTGGTTCCACCCATCCTTTTCAGAGCTGCTGCAGCAAAATGATTATTACGGAAGTACAGTCATATGAAGAAGTTTGGGCACCCCTATTAATCTTAATCATTTTTAGTTCTAAATATTTGGGTGTTTGCAACAGCCATTTCAATTTGATATATCTAATAACTGATGGACACAGTAATATTTCCGTATTGAAATGAGGTTTATTGTACTAACACAAAATGTGCAATATGCATTAAACCAAATTTTGACCGGTGCAAAAGAATGGGCACCCCAACAGAAAAGGGACATTAATATTTTGTAGATCCTCCTTTTGCAAAAATAACAGCCTCTAGTCGCTTCCTGTAGCTTTTAATCAGTTCCTGGATCCTTGATGAAGGTATTTTTTACCATTACTCTTTACAAAACAAATCAAGTTCAGTTAAGTTTGATGGTCGCCGAGCATGGACAGCCCGCTTCAAAGTATCTCACAGATGTTCAATGATATTCAGGTCTGGGGACTGGGATGGCCATTCCAGAACATTGTAATTGTTCCTCTGCATGAATGCCTGAGTAGATTTGGAGCTGTGTTTGGGATCATTGTCTTGCTGAAATATCCATCCCCGGCGTAACTTCAAATTCATCACTGATTCTTGTACATTATTCTGAAGAATCTGCTGATACTGAGTTGAATCCATGCGACCCTCAACTTTAACAAAATTCCCGGTGCCGGCATTGGCTACACAGCCCCAAAGCATGATGGAACCTCCACCAAATTTTACAGTGGGTAGTAAGTGTTTTTCTTGGAATGCTGTGTTTTTGGGATGCCATGCATAACGCCTTTTTGTATGACCAAACAACTCAATCTTTGTTTCATCAGTCCACAGGACCTTCTTCCAAAATGAAGCTGGCTTATCCAAATGTACATTTGCATACCTCAGGCGACTCTGTTTGTGGCGTGCTTTCAGAAACGGCTTCTTTCGCATCACTCTCCTATACAGCTTCTCCTTGTGCAAAGTGTGCTGTATTGTTGACCGATGCACAGTGACACCATCTGCAGCAAGATGATGCTGCAGCTCTTTGGAGGTGGTCTGTGGATTGTCCTTGACTGTTCTCACCATTCTTCTTCTCTGCCTTTCTGATATTTTTCTTGGCCTGCCACTTCTGGGCTTAACAAGAACTGTCCCTGTGGTCTTCCATTTCCTTACTATGTTCCTCACAGTGGAAACTGACAGGTTAAATCTCTGAGACAACTTTTTGTATCCTTCCCCTGAAAAACTATGTTGAACAATCTTTGTTTTAAGATCATTTGAGAGTTGTTTTGAGGAGCCCATGATGCCACTCTTCACAGGAGATTCAAATAGGAGAACAACTTGCAATTGGCCACCTTAAATACCTTTTCTCATCATTGGATACACCTGGCTATGAAGTTCAAAGCTCTTTGAGGTTACAAAACCAATGTTGTGCTTCAGAGAGTCAGTAAAAATTAGTTAGGAGTATTCAAATCAATAAAATGATAAGGGTACCCAAATTTTTGCACCAGTCAAAAATTGGTTTAATGCATACTGCACATTTTGTGTTAGTACAATAAACCTCATTTCAATCCGGAAATATTACTGTGTCCATCAGTTATTAGATATATTAAATTGAAATGGCTGTTGCAAACACCCAAATATTTAGAACTAAAAATGATTAAGATTAATAGGGGTGCCCAAACTTTTTCATATGACTGTATTTAGCAATTTCAACAACATTAGCCTTTATTTCTGGAACACTTAAGTCTTTGGCTAAGAGGTGCAGCAAATGAGCACTGCAACCATATGTTATTAGCAGCTTTGTATTCCCTCCCTGCTCTTCTAAATCTCTTCTCATCTTGGATACGTTTGCAGCATTGTCAGTGACCAAACTGCGTCCTGGACATTTGAATTTTTGTTCACATGTCGTTTATAGCTTTTACTGCCACTTCTTGTAAGTATTCTGCTGTGTGTGCATTTCCTGACGTATCAGTTGTTTGTGCAAGGAAGACTTTACCTTCTTCTGTTGTTATACAAGCACATACAATAGGATCATTGTGGACATTACTCCACCCATCAATACTTAGGTTAACAATTTTACCCTCCAGAGCTGTTGCACATTGCTCCATTTCTCTGTCATACACTTGATCCAGAAGTTTCCCTGCAACATCAGCTCTGCTGGGTGGACTGTATCCTGGTCTCAGTGACTGAACCATATTAATGAAATGTGGGTTCTCAGTCAGACGGAAAGAAGAGTTCGTTGCATAAATAAACTGGGCAATTTTTTCATCAATCAACTCTTTTTCTAATCTGCTAGTTCTTATCACAAACCTATCTATGGTGGTTCCAGGAGGTAAAGGTTTTTTTCTTCCTTTTGGGTGATGGTGATATGTGGCTGTGGATGTCTGATGGTGATGCTGCTGCTAATAAAGCAGTATCCTGGATGGATAACTCTGAAACTGTAGAACAGGATGATGGTGATCTTGGAGGTGGATAGTTTCCAGAATCCATGAATTCCCCTAAACAAAAAAAGTCAATGCTGTTATTTTATTGTTTATACAATTTCTGCTTATTGT
Organism: Phyllomedusa bahiana; assembly: GCA_025379985.1. Classification (NCBI taxonomy): domain Eukaryota; kingdom Metazoa; phylum Chordata; class Amphibia; order Anura; family Hylidae; genus Phyllomedusa; species Phyllomedusa bahiana. The sequence continues at coordinate 66,361 of JAODAL010003183.1, forward strand.
ACACAACACATCACCCTGCCCCAAAAGGAATATTTGTTTTTCTTCATCATAACTGTACCAAATGACAGTAACATGCAGTAATAATAAGAAATATAATTTTTCTCACACATGACAGTTCAGTCTTTAGAAATAGCATTCAATAAAAATGTTTACCAACCTGAAGATCCTGCCTGTTCAGAAGTGTTTCTTTGGTCATCTTCATCACCGCACTTCTCATGATGTTGCCTCATTCGCGCCACCAGGCCTTGCATCTCTTTGTTGCATCGTTTGCATTTTGCACGCATGCCTGCCTTACCGATAGGCGAAGGAGCTTCATTAAAATATTCCCAAACTGGGTCTCTTTTACGGCCTGCTGCCATTATAAGGAAAGAATGTAATAAACCTCAGATCGTACACACAAACAGATCCAGACTTGTCTGTCTGTGGCTATGCTGCAGTATTGTGCTCAAAGTTTCACTTTCATTTTCTTGTCTGCTTGCCCTTCCTCCTCCTCACACTTAGATTCACATTCTTCTTGTGTTGTGCAGATCTATTCCACTCCAAACAATCAGAAACATATTGTCTAACTTCTAGCACTTGGCACTGAAGGGGTTGATTCTGTATTCATAGGTTTGTAGAACAATAGGATTAAGGTCTTTTTCTCAACTCTGTTCATGTTGTAACATTTTTGCTGTGAAGAAGAGGCTGGGACCTCTGCGGAGTCAAATTCAGTTTTGAGAACTGCGTAAGTAAAGCGAGCGTCTGTGATAATATAGGAGAGAAACTGCCCACTAATCCTACAGAAACCTCTGGAAGAGCATGGCATTGTGAATGTTACACATACACTCACCGGCCACTTTATTAGGTACAGCTGTCCAACTGCTCGTTAACACTTAATTTCTAATCAGCCAATCACATGGCGGCAACTCAGTGCATTTAGGCATGTAGACATGGTCAAGACAATCTCCTGCAGTTCAAACCGAGCATCAGTATGGGGAAGTAAGGGGATTTGAGTGCCTTTGAACGTGGCCTGGTTGTTGGTGCCAGAAGGGCTGGTCTGAGTATTTCAGAAACTGCTGATCTCCGGGGATTTTGACGCACAAGCATCTCTAGGGTTTACAGAGAATGGTCCGAAAAAGAAAAAACATCCAGTGAGCGGCAGTCCTGTGGGCGGAAATGCCTTGTTGATGCCAGAGGTCAAAGGAGAATGGGCAGACTGGTTCGAGCTGATAGAAAGACAACAGTGACGCAAATAGCCACCCGTTACAACCAAGGTAGGCAGAAGAGCATCTCTGAACGCACAGTACGGCCAACTTTGAGGCAGATGGGCTACAGCAGCAGAAGACCACACCGGGTGCCACTCCTTTCAGTTAAGAACAGGAAACTGAGGCTCCAATTTGCCCAAGCTCATCGAAATTGGACAGTAGAAGATTGGAAAAACGTTGCCTGGTCTGATGAGTCTCGATTTCTGCTGTGACATTCGGATGGTAGGGTCAGAATTTGGCGTCAACAACATGAAAGCATGGATCCATCCTGCCTTGTATCAACGGTTTAGGCTGGTGGTGGTGGTGTCATGGTGTGGGGAATATTTTCTTGGCACTCTTTGGGCCCCTTGGTACCAATTGAGCATCGCTGCAACACCTTGTTGAATCTATGCCACGAAGAATTGAGGCAGTTCTGAAGGCAAAAGGGGGTCCAACCCGTTACTAGCATGGTGTACCTAATAAAGTGGCCGGTGAGTGTATACAGCCTTTATTCTACTGAGTTAAACAACTCAGCTTTATCTCATGATGGAAGAACCTTTGGATGGTAAAATATTTTCCTCAAAAAGCAGTTTATTGAAAAAAATCCGATTTAAATAAAAAAAATCCGATTTAAATAAAAAAAATCCGATTTTTTTTGATTTTTTTTTTAAAAAAAAGATTGATTTTTATCCACCCTGTGTAAGGATTAAGTTTTTTGTTAACACCCATTGCACATGTGACTTTGTGACGTGGTTTTAAAAGTGTATAAATGTTTGTGATTAGTATAGAGAAAGATGCTGTGAACAAGGACCTTGTCAGGTCCGAAACGCATTGGCGTTGTTAGCTACATTTTCGCTGTCCTGTAGCAATATTCGAAAATAAATTGTTGGAAGGATTACTCGCTGGAAGTTCCGTGATTGGATTGCTTTGATTTGACAGAGCAAAGCAGCATAAATTTCATTTATGCATCCTATGAAACTTTGAGATGAGACAACCCTTTTAAGGCAGAGAGGTATGGACGGAAGAGGTTATGGGGAGCCTTTGTAGGTTATGGTTAGTAACGTGAAATGAATTCACTGGGCAGTGGGTAGCCAGTGTAGAGGAGTTGCAAGGAGAGAAGTGGGTAAGACAGGAAGCAGAATTGAGGATGGTTTGAAGGGGAGCAAGAGTGCTAGATGGAAGTCTGCAGAGCAGAATGTCGCAGTAATCTAGGCAGGAGATGACATGGGCATGTACCAGCATTTTTATAGTATCAGGGTTAAGGAATCAGCGGATTCGTGAAATATTTTTAAGCTGGAGGCAGCAGGCAGAGGTAAGGGTTTGGATGTGTGGTTTGAAGGACCAAGTGGAGTCTAGGGATATCCTGGCAGCGAACTTGCGCGACCAGTGAGAGTGTGGAGCCATTGACTGGGATAGAGAGATCAAGTGGAGGGATGGAGTGGGGTGGAAAGATGATAAACTCAGTTTTCTCTATGTTTAGTTTTAGGAGAAGAAGGAGGATATAGACGATAGACAGTCAGGGATCCGAGAGAATACAGAGTTAATGTCTGGGCCAGAGGTGTAGAGTTGGGTGTCGTCAGCATGCAGGTAGCATTGAAAGCCATGTGATGCTATGAGCTGATCCAAACCAAGAATGAAGATAGAGAAGAGGAGGGGTCCCAGTACTGACCCATAGGGGACACCAACAGATAGAGGGTGAGAGGAGAAGGTGGTGCAGGAGTGAGAGATGCTGAATGCCCGATCAGAGAGGTACAAGGAGATCCAGGAAAGGGCCAAGTCCGTGATGCCGAGGAGGAAAGGATTTGTAGTAGGAGGGAATGGTCGAGAGTGTCAAAGGCAGAGGACAGGTCTAAGAGGAGAAGGACAGAGTAGTGACTTGAGGTTTTAGTGTTTGCTAGGTCATTGGTGATTTTGATTAGGACAGTTTCTGTAGAATGGTGGGATCGGAAACCAGAGAGTTGGAAGAGAGATGGGAGGACAGGTTGAGATAGACGTGCTACTCAAGGAGTTTAGAGCCAAATGTAAACAGTGAGATGAGGTGATAGTTTGACAAAGATGAGGGGTCAAGAGATGGTCGGATGGGTGTGATGGTAGCATGTTTAAAGGAGGAAGGAAAGATACTAGTGGTTAACGATAGGTTGAAAAGATGTGTCAGGGCTGGGATGTTTCAATTGCATATACTGAGTGGACACTTCATTAAAATTTAATAATAAACGGTTATTATTCAAAACAAGTATAGCCAAACAGCTATAACGTGAAAAGACATGTTACTTGTGCTTAGCAATTAGAAAAACGATGCAAATCCGTCAGTCCAAATGTTGGTAGATACAATTAAATCTTGCAGATGCATAGTATAGCGTCTCCTCTCACTTCTTGGAGATCAGGTCTGGAGCGTTAAAGATGGACAGGCGGGCAGAGGGCGCGGCGCGCGACGTTCAAAGAGGCTCCTCCTCCCTTTCTAAAGCGGTGTCTGCTAAGCCTGAACCTGCAATTTATACGCATACATTGATAGTAAATCTTCATTCATAAAAATGCTTTGAGCCCGAGCGTTTCATTCATTCCTATTGGAGCCATTGTGTTTAGGTCATATATCCAACGGGCTTCACGTCTTAACAGACATGTTTCCATTGTTGACCCTTAAATTCCCCTTACTTCTCCAAAATTACACCATCTGAGATCTGAAAAATGATGGTTTAAAATTTCCCAAGAAGTGTCGAGCGCACTACTTTCCCCAAATTTCTTTTGTTCTTGATTACCCTCAATAGATAAATTTCTAGTGGCCCAATCTAATATTAGACTTTATGTTCATTCAAACCGTATTTTGGCATACGAGAGGTCGGGCCTACGTAGGCCTTCCCACACGGGCATTTTAAAAGATAAATGATGTTTTTGTTCACAAGTATATCCACTTTTTACATATATTTTCTACCATTGGTAGGATGTGTTACATAGGGACCTTTAATTATTGAGCTGCAATGCTGACAATGACAGCATGGGAACGTTCCCTTCTTTTGTGGGTTTAAGAACATTTGTTTACTTGGTACTTTAGTTGTTATAGTATGGACATGATGGGGACTACCAATAGTACGGACCTTCTGTAAACAAAACGAGGGTTTTATCCATAAATAGGCTACCATTTTTAATTATCGATGTCAAGAATGCCAATGTTTAAGGATACTCTTTTTTATTATTTACTGTGTCTATCGAATGTACTGATGTACATGAGATTAACCTCATTTTTCTGCACTTTTTGTTTATGAAATAAAGGGGTTACGGTTTTTTTCCCCTTATCTCCCTAGCTATTTTAAGCATGTCCCCCTGTTGTAGCCCCTGTTTGTAAATTTTTCAATTAGTTTGTTACATTGTTGCCAGTATAATTCATCAGTTGAGCATTTTTTCTTATTTTTAGGGGAATTGCCCTATCGGGTATACCTCAAAAGGTTTGGGGAGCATGATGGATATCCCTATGGAGATTATTATTCCTTTCTGGGTTTGACAAACAGGTTAGTAGTAATTCCTTGTTCATTTTTCTAACCTCCACATCAAGATATTGTATTGTGTCCTTCCTACATGAGCAGAGAATTGGATTAAAGGATGTAAAACTATTAAGATAACTTATAAAACTCATTGAGCTCTTTCTTCTGAACTTTCCATATGTTTAAATACGTCTCGACATATCTAATACCAGGCCTTTACTTGTCGGTATCCTATTGATGTAAATATATGATTTTTCTCCATAGCGGCCTTTGAACGATTAGCATAACCTGGAGCTGCAGGAGACCCATCAAGGTCCCTGCAGCTGCAAGTATATATTCTTCTCCAATTTGAAGTAATTTTTTGTCAATACTGTTTCTAGCAGTGTCATGAGGAAATTAATGAAAGAATTGGTTAAACTTGGATCATCACCAAGAGCCTCTCTGGCGGCCTGCATACCTTCCGCCAGTGGGATATTGGTGAATAAAGATTTAATATCCAGTGTACAGAAGATACATGTTTCAATTTGGTAACATTCTCCATGTATCGCAGGAATTGTCCCGTGTCGTGAGTGGTGCACATCCCTCTTTACTATCTTTTGTAAAAATTGAATCAAGGTATGTGGCTAACGGTTCTATAGTGACCCTATGCCTGAGACGATTTGGACGTCCCCGGGGGGTTTGATAGCGATTTGTGGACTTTGGGGACTAAATACAGGGACTGGTATCCTAGGATTAGTCAAATGAGCATATTTTGATTTTATTAGTGATTAATCCCTGCTGTACCCCTTCATTTAGTATGTTTTCAATGATTTTAGCAAAATCACTAGTGGGATCCTTATTCAATTTCATATAAACAGTTGTATCAGACAATTGTGATATAGCTTCCTGGATATATTTTTCTTTGTCAAGTATTATAGTGTCTACTCCCTTGTCCGCTCTTTTTATTACTATGTATTTATTTTGTTGTAACTTTTCAATTGCTCTTTATTCCTGCGGAGTGATATTGTTTTGCCTATATTTTTTAAATTTTTTCCCATTGTTGTAGGACTTCTTCAGTAACTAATTTGGAAACTTCCAGTGATGCGTTACTGAATTCTGGGTTTAAATTGACTTTTTTTATACATTTTTTTCGGAATTTTACATTTTTTTATTAGATAACGATCTGTATTTGAAAAAACTTTTTTAACCGGATAGCCCTACATTAGCTTGAAAAATGACTTTTAAAGTCAAATGGTGTAATGTCTTTGGGGCGGAGTGGAATTTAGCTTTATTAATGATCGCCCTCTGATCTTTGTCAAATTTTTTGTAGATAAATTGATGGCCAACTCTTCTTGATTTTCCTGTTTCATTTCTTTTTTGCTTTTCCAATGCGTTTGTTTGTAGCGCCTTTGCCACAATTCTCTCCAAGGTCCGCATCTTGATTGCGGTTTATTTCTTCTAAAAAAATCTGAGGTTTTTGATCCTTTAGAACCGTTGCCACATACCTTGATTCATTTTTACAAAAGATAGTAAAGAGGGATGTGCACTCACTCACTGACACGGGACAATTCCTGCGATACATGGAGAATGTTACCAATATTGAAAACATGTATTTCTGTACCTGGATATTAAATCTTTATTCACCAATATTCCACTGGGGAAGGTATGCAGGCCGCAGAGGGCTCTTGGTGAGATCCAAGTTTAACCAATTCCTTCATTAATTTCCTCATGACATGCTAGAAAACAGTATTGACAAAAAATTACTTCAATTTGGAGAAGATTTTTTTTACTTGCAGCTGCAGGGGACCTCGATGGGGTCTCCTGCAGCTCCAGGTTTGCTAATCTGTTCATGGCCGCTATGGAGAAAAATCATATATTTACAATCAATAGGATACCCACAAGTAAAGGCCTGGTATAGATATGTCGATGACGTATTTATCATATGGGAAAGTTCAGAAGAAGAGCTCAATGAGTTCATAAGTTATCTTAATAGTATACATCCTTTAATCCCAAATTTTCTGCTCATGTAGGAAGGGACACTATACAATATCTTGATGTGGAGGTTAGAAAAGTGAACAAGGAATTATACTAACTGTTTGTCAAACCAGCAGAAAGGAAATAATATTCTCCATAGGGATAGTCATCATGCCTTTTCCCCAAAACCCTTTGAGGTATACCGATAGGACAATTCACTAGAATAAGAAGAAAATGCTCAAAATGATGAATTATACTGGCAACAATGTAACAAACTAATTGAAAAAAATTTACAAAAAAGGGGCTACGATAGGGGAGACATGCTTAAAATAGCTAGGGGAGATAGGAGGGAAAAAGACGTAAAACTTTATTACATAACAAAAAGTGCAGAAAATGAGGTTAATCTCATGTACATCAGTACATTCGATAGAACAGTACAATAATAAAAAAGAGTATCCTTAAACATTGGCATGTCTTGACATCAGATAATAAATAGGTAGCCCATTTATGGATAAACCTCGTTTTTTTTTACAGAAGAGGTCGTACTATTGGTAGTCGCATCATGTCCCGTACTATAAAAAACTAAAGTTTCCAAGTAAACAATTGTTTTTTTAAACCCACAAAAGAAGGGGAACGTTCCCATGCTGTCATTGTCAGCATTGCAGCTCAATAATTAAAGGTCCCTATGTAACACATCCTACCAATGGTAGAAAGATTTATGCAAAAAGTGGATATACTTGTGATACAAAAAACATCATTTATCTTTTAAAATGCCCGTGTGGGAAGGCCTACGTAGGCCAGACCTCTCGTAGTGCCAAAATACGGTTGAATGAACATAAGTCTAATATTAGATTGGCCACTGAAATTTATCTATTGAGGATAATCAAGAACAAAAGAAATTTGGGGAAAGTGTGTCGCTCGACACTTCTTGGAATTTAAACCATTCATGTTGCAGATCTCAGATGGTGTATTTTGGAGGAAGTAAGGGTTTAAATGAAGGGTTTAACAATGGAAACATGTCTGTTAGACGTGAAGCCGTTGGATATATGACCTAAACACAATGGCTCCCAAAAGAAATGAATTTAAAAAGCTCGGTCTCAAAGCATTTTTATGAATGAAGTTTTATATCATGTATGCGTATAAATTGCAGGTTCAGGCTTAGCAGAGCACGCTTGAGAAAGGGAGGAGGAGCCTCTCGAAACGTCGCGCGCCTGCGCCCTCTGCCCGCCTGTCCATCTGAACGCTCCAGACCTGATCTCCAAGAAGTGAGAGGAGACGCTTTTAACTATGCATCTGCAAGATTTTAATTTTTATCTACCCAAAATTTGGGGAATGAGGATTGCATCGTTTTTATTGCTAAGCACAAGTAACATGTCTTTTTCCCGTTTTAGCTGTTTGGCTATACTTGTTTGAATAATAAACCGTTTATATTTATAATGAAGTATCCACTCAGTATATGCAATTGAGTCTCAGGGAGCCGCAGAAACTCCCAAACTGCCGTGATTTAAAAGATGCCCGGTGTAATCCCGTAAACTACCGTATATAACATAGGGTGGGGATGATAAACAGTAATAAGGTCTGGCTTGAGGGGGATGGCCCTGGGGTCAAGGAAATACCCCGATAGTGAAGTTGGATTGGGGTTTGGGGGGGAGGAAAGGGAAAACTTTTTCATAAGTGACAGTAGAAAGCAAATTGGGGGGAAGTGCCCTGGTGCCGGTTATAGAGGTAGGATTGGGGGGTGGTGGGGGTATAGGAGCTGGCCGGGATGGGAACCCGTACCCGGGTATGGGGGGGTGGTGGGGGCCCGTGCAGGTATTGAGGTGGGGGAGTGAGGCCTGTAAAAAAGGGTTTGGGGGTGAAATAGGAAGACTGGGGAAGGGGTAATAAGAGGTGGCAAATGAAGGGCTGTGGAGATCTAGAGCAGGGTGGTGAGGGAAAGGTGGAGGTTTTAGGGGGGCCCAGGGGGTGGGGGGCTGTGCAGGGTATAAGGATTGAGTGAGGACTGGAAAGGGATAAGGTGGGGGGAGTGTAGAAATTCCCCCGTTAGGGGCTGGGGGGTGGGGTTTGTGGGAGGTATTTGGGGGGGTGGTGGGAAGTGTGGGGTGAAGCTTTCTCTGTTGTGGTTGATCTTGTTTAGTAGATGATTGGCAAAATCATCTGCTGAGTGGATAGATGGGGGGGGGCGTGCTGGGGAAGGGGGGGAGAGGGGTTTTTTAACATGTTGAACAGTTGTCTAGGGTTTTTGAGGTATGAAAAGTTGGGGAAAATAATTTTTGTTTGGCAGAGGGTTTAGAGCCGACTTGGAAATTTTAAAAAGTGGGTTTTTTTGTATGAGGCCCAGGTTGTGGTGGAATGGGGGGTTTTTTTTCCCGCGGTGTTTTTAACAATTCTGGGAAAACTCGCCTCAGCTGTTTTGTTTTCTGTGTCCCGGGGGTTTCCTGTTAAATTTGCAGGTTGTTGTGTGTGAGAGGGGCAACCAAAAACAAGGGTGGAGGAGATTGTTGTGGTTGTAGAAAGCGGGGGGCTGCATTTTGGGTCATTAAAAAAAGGATATTTAGAGGAGGGTGCAAAAATGGTCAGTGAGAGTGCTGGGGTTAAAATTTTGAAAAAATTTTCCCGCCGGGGGAGGGGTTTTACCTTTTGATTCATGACAAAAAGGACGGTGGGCTAAAAGGAAAAAAATGAGTTGAAGGTAAGCAGAAATTTTGAGGGAGTTTTTGGGAGTGGGAGGGGGTTTGAGAAGTTAGATAGCAAAGGCGGGGGGTGAAGACGAGGTCCGGGGGTCTGTCCCTCCCTTTTTGGGGGTGGCTCCAGAAGGGTCCAAATGTTTAGAGGGCCCAAAAGGGGTTTTTTTTATATTTTAAATTTTATGTATGTTTTGTTTCAGCTACCCCAGCAGGTAACAGCTTTTCCCATATTGTAACTCTGATTTCTGTAGGAATGTGGGCCAAACAACCAGCTTTCCTGTAAATGGTTTGCCTATCTTGTTTAAGGGAAAGGGGTTTTGGGGTTTCTCCACATCCCCCAACAAACAAGCAGTTTTTGATATTTTGGGAAAAAATTTTTGGGGAGGGGGTGGGGTCATAATCTCTTTCACACAGTGATGTCACCCGGCCCGAAATTTAAAGACGCTTTTTCCTGGCCCCACCCGGGCTTTCTGATGGGGGTAATCTTAGGGAATTCCCAATTTCCCAAATTTAGCCAAAACAACCAAGGAAAAGGGGCTTCTTGGAAACCCTTTCCCCCCTATCAAAAAGAGGTTAAAGGGGGGTGCACAGTAATGAAGGCCGCTAGGGGCCCCTTTGCAGGTTATGAGTCACTTTGGACCTATAGGTTATCAAAAATAAGTTTTATAAAAACCCTCACTCTTCCAAAACTCAAATATTTGTTTGGGTTTGCATTCCTGTCAGCACCTTTTTACCTTTGTGGCTGATTTAGTCACTAGAGGCAGGGGCCCCGCTCTAATCCGCTCAGGTCCCCACCCACTACGGGGGAATGTTTCGAGCTGAGCCCCTTTTGGGGTTTAAAAACACCACCCAATTTAGTGGGTGACAAAAAATCCCCTTTTAGGCCATGGGGATTAATTTGGGCGTCCATGGTATGTAGGAAAAAAGTTTTTAAAAAAAAAAGGGTTCTGGTTTTGCAAAGCGAAAAGGTAAAAATTTTTTAAAAAGTGTATCAAATTACAAAAATTCAATATAATTTAAATTGTGAGCTCTATAAAAAAATAAAAAAATAGTCCCCGTAAACCTCTTTTTAAACAAGACTGGTTTTAGAAAAATTTCCCTTTTTTTGAGTTTTTAAGGGGGCATTTTAGCCAAAAAAAAAGTTGTTTAGGGAAAAGGGGTAAATAAACTTTTAAAGGGGATGTTCAATTTGGCCCTTTTTTTTTTTGATGCATGTTTGAATCTGTGTTCGGGGCCCAAAAAGGGATCCCAAAAAATTAGTTTCAAAGTTAAAAAAACCCCCATCGTTTTTCAGCCGCCCGTTGCCCGGATGCGTTGGGTTTGGCATGCGTCCTTTTGATACGTTTTAAAAAGGGAACCCACATTTTCAAATTTTTGAACCGTTTTTTTAAAACGCAAAGGGCCCATAGGGTGATTTCTGCTGCCCCGCCAAAAAAAACTCCCCAAAAACCCCAAAAAAACCCCCACTTTGGATACGTTTTGGATTTGTTTTATGCAAATTTTTTTTTAAAAACCGTTCCTTTTCAAGCGCCTTGTGAACATCCCCTAATTTGTTTTATTTTTCCCCTTTTAATTTTCTTTTTTTTTAAATGGGCCCTTTTGGGGGGTTTGGGACCCATGTATGAAAAAATCACGTCTACGAACTTTATTTGTTGCCCCCTACCAACCAGTCAGAGGCCCCTTTTAAATTTTTTCAGGACCATATGAAAATGAAAGGGGAGCTCTGATTGGTTGGTTGGGCAATAATAAATTTTTAGACCAAAACTTTTTTAAATAATGAGGCCTTTGTCTTTCTGCACCCCTTCCTTTTTTATTTCCCTCTCCCTGTTTCCATATTTCCTTTTTGTATTTTCTCTCTCTGTCATTGGATTAGTTTTCACTTATAAAAATATTATAATGTTTTCACTATCATATGTAGGCAGATTAATTTTTTTTTACTAGATTAATTTTGTTAATCATTATGCGCTTTTTATGTGTATTGACTTACCATGCTGCTTTTGTGATACAAATAAAAATCTGAATGTACCATAAGTTTTCAATTTCCTTTTATTGTAATATAACACTAAATATAAAGCATGGTGACTTGATTGTAGTAACAAAATATTTTTATTTTCGATATAAAAAAAATACCTTTGAAACCCAGTGCACATGCTTAATATGAAATCAGCATTAGAGGTAACTGGACTGTCAGCTGTGAATGACTTTTATTCCTGTATCCATTTTCTTTCACTAAAAAAAATAAGACCCATTTCATAGAAAATAAATTGATGTCAGTAGACCCAAACATGTAAGTCTCTGTGACACGATCTTTTACTAGTGTTGACATTTTTAGGCCTTCTTCATAATACATTTGAGACACCGTTGTCTTGTATGCCATTTTTCTTTTTTTAACCCCACCCGGGACATTGACTTCGTTTAATAAGTAAGAACAGAGGTCCCTCTGTATATTTATTCTATTTAACTGTTGGGATTTTCAAACTAGGGCCTAGTACCTGTGTATATGTGATATTTAAAATATTTTGCTATGGAGCGGATACAAAATGGTAAGGGGAATTATTTGTGTGGATTTGAAAATAGCTTATTTTGTATGATATAGGTGGTTTCTTTCATGGGTAAATGATGTCCATGTAACATACATCCAAGTTATGTATGATGCATTTAATGATACAGAGATTGGGGTGAGGGATTTCATTTTTTTTTAATTGCTTTTTCTTTTCAAATGTATGTATAGATTTTATGTGTTATGTGTATTTTTTATACATCTATTTTTTTAATTAAATTCTTTTAGCAGACTTTTTGCCATTGGGCTAAAGAAAGTTAGAATTACATGATCTGTGTTCTCTTAGCATTCATCTGCTTACAGATCACATATAGTAGTTGCTTAAAGGAGTTTCTTCACCACATTGATTAGCTTTAAACATGTAGCAAACGTAAAAAATACTATTACCAAATACAATGATTTTGATTTTGCTTTGTTTAGGAGACAGATGGGATTCCTGCTTGTCTACACAAGCTTCCCTTGGTAACTTGGTCTATCTCTCTCTGCTCTTATTACTCAGGCAGCCCTGTCCAACCATGTTGATGTTATTTCTGGCACAGGAGCTTGTTTATCTATATTACTGACAAACAGTTCACTGTTTCCTTTATGGTCAGTGTGTTCATGGAATTTTATCTGTTACATAGTCGTTATTTTCATGTATTCTAGAACTATAGTGGTCATAAAGCATGCATTGCGACGTTGCGGTTCCCTTAAACTGCTGATTGGATTTGTTGGCTACATTTATCTCTATTATACAGCCAGCTTATTATCAGTTCACTGTGCAATTGCCTGCTCATTTTATTTTTATTTTTACTGTATAAGCCAGCTGACTGGGTAACTGCTGTCTGTAGCTCTTCTCACTATGTAGTCAGCATATTCTCAGTTTGCACTATCACTTCTAGCCTGTTTATTGCCCCTTCATTACGCAGATATTTGTTTTCATGTAGGATGGACATCTCTGTAGCCAGTTGGAGCATAGAAGAGAGCGTTGGTTTCCAATGAGCAAGTAGTGAATAGCTGGTGAACTTCCATGATGTTTGGGTCCAGAGATCGTTAATTGTTTGTTAACCCCTTAACGGCGAGGCCTATTTTTTTTTCATGTTCGTTTTTCCCTTCCCACCTTCCCAAAGCCATAACTTTTTTATTTTTTTAATCTACATAGACATATAAGGCTTTTATTTTGTGGGATAAGATGCAACTTATCGTACCGCGATATCATTCATCGTATCATAGAATATACTGGGAAACCACAAAAAAATCTAAGTGGGCCGAAATATGAAAAAAAAATGTACCTGTGCCATGTTTGCGAAAGTTTCGTTTTTACATTGTTCAATCTTCAGTAATAATGATGTGTTATCTGTATTCTACAGGTTCATACGCATCCGACAATACCAATAATGTGCGGTTTCTGTTTTCTTCTGGTACCATAAAAAAATTCCAAACATTTAGTATTTATGAAATTTGCGCCACGTTGCCATTTTCTGCAACCAATAACTTTTTTGTACTAACACCTATGGACTTGAATGAGGGGGCTTTTTTTGCGGGCTGAAGTATACTTTTTATAGTTACAAGTTTGGAATACATGGGACTTTTTTGATTAAATTTATTCCAATTTTTATGGGATGTGAAATGACCAAAAAACTGCAATTTTGGTGTTTGGAATTTTTTTTCTTCTACGGTGCTCAGCGTACGGGATAAATGATGTTATATTTTAATAGATCGGACTTTTTTGGATGCAGCGATACTTGCTATGTGATTATGTGTAACTTTATTATTATTTTATTTTTCTTTATTTGTAAACTGCCAAAAGGGGGGGTGTTTTGAACTTTTAATATTTTTTTTATCTTTAAAACTTTTTTTTTCTTTATACTTTGAGTCCCCCTAGGGTGCTTCACCACTAGGGGGCGCAATCGTTTATACAGCCTAATGCATACTTCATGCCTGGTGCCGGAAGTAGCAAAAATCAAAACATGGCAGCGATGGAAGCCTTCACAAGGCTTCCAGCTGCCATGTTTATAAATATGGGCCCCGCGATTTCGCCGCAGGTGCCACGACCAAAGTGAGGAACAGTGCGCGGCAAAGTTTCCCATTGATTTAGATGGCACGGCCAAATTTGCAGCGGCGTCTAAGGGGTTAAACAGTGTGGGATGGCACTGGCTCCATCCCACGCTGCACTTAACAACTAACACCTGGCGACTCTGTAGCGAGATTGCAGAGCGATCCCGTTACAAAGCCCCTTCCTGGCATTAGGACGTACTCATATGTCCAATGTTGGTAAGGGGTTAATTGAGTCAACCTGATTCATTTATTTCCCTCAAGTCGGGGTCTACACACACATATGATGCTGCTAAAATTTAAATACAGTGACTGATGATGCCACAGTCAATGGTGAAACATGTAGGGCAGATGCAGGACAAATTATTTTATCTTCTGTTCCTTATTATTGGTGAACTAACTGTAGTTCTCTTATTCCTTATTACCAATTGCAGCATTTAGACACCAGTGCTAGATATACCCCAGTGATAGTTTTTCAATGCCCATATGGGCTAAAGATTAGCAATGTCCCTTCCCTTACCTTAGGGTTTTTAAGGATTGCATAGTCAGCTTGTTACAGGTTTGTTTTGGTGGATTGATCTCCCCGGTGTCCTATTTAGCTGAACATAGTATTTGTGACAATACAGATCAAAATTAATTTTGGGCAACATGTATTAAGTGGGCTGCACCAGAAGCCCGGTTCACTCTATTTTTAACCAGGCTCCAGTATCAGGCGCATTACAACCATACGATTCTACACATTTATAGCTGCAGTACGGCAAATCCATGCGCATTACTTCTGGAACAGGTAAACCACTTTAACTCCTTAATGACCGCCTGCCGACTTTTGACGTTGGCTGATGCAGGTCGTTCGTCTGCAGTGACGTTTTTTGGCGTCACTGCAGACATCGGAGTTTGCGACTCCGGGCGCCGCAGCTGCGATGAAATCAGGGCTGTACTACACAGCCCTGATCCCAGAGCATCTCCTACGAGCACCGGGGAGCAGAGGAAACCTCTGCTCCCCGGTGCTCTAACCCTTTGATTGCGGCGGATCGTCACCGCAGCACAATCAAAGGGTTTTTCTGCTTTGTCGTGTGATCTGAACACCCAGTGACCCGACAGAGCCCAGGGAATGGCTGCAGAGTCAGCCCTGGGGACCTAGAGTAGCTCCAGGGCTGTCTGTGTAACAAGCCAGTGACCAGGACAGACTGTGTGCTGTCCTGATTACTGCCTGTGTCAGACTGACACAGATTATAATGTATTGGCATACATGAATATGCTAATACATTACCAAGTGTAAAAAAAAAAATGTAACAGTTCTCCCTTCAGGGGATTTTAAAAAAAAAAAAAAACGTATAAAAAAAAAAAAAACAAAGGGTAAAAAAAATTAATAAAAAAAGATATAAAAATAAAAATAAACATTTAATAAAAAATAATTGTGCATATATTACACACACAAAAAAACATTACACATATTAGGTATCCACACGACCATAATAACCTGTAGAATTAATCTAACAAGTTATTAAGTGTGAAATGTGAATGGTGTAAATAAAAACTAAAAACTAAAAATCCTGCAATTATTTATAATTGACATTAAACTATTCCCCCAAAAAGTACAACTTGTCTCGAATAAAACGAGGCCTCACACAAATGTGTCATTGAAAAAATAAAAAAGTTACAACTGTTGAAACACAAGGAGGCAAAAACTAAAAAAATGTTCTGGTCATTAACTACTTTTCAGGCGTTCTGCTTAAGGGGTTAAAAGTGGTGTACCTGAGCCTGAATTGTCGTTTTTGCGCTAGAATGTGCCTAATTCATGACCCACAGTAGACCGGCTTTATAGATTCAGGCACATTCTACGCTACAAATGCACGCAAAAAAATGGCGCCTGGGCGCCATAAATCGCCCTTTGGGTCCAGCAGGTTTTGAAACTGGAGCTACTATAGTTCTGTTTTGCCCATTTTTTTCTTTGCTTTTCATATTTGTAAATTGAGTGATTAGAGAATTAGTAACTAATTTTCAAATAACATACTTTAACCCTTTAGATCGGTGTAGCCTGGCTCTTAAGAGTAGGCCTTATGAAACTGCATGGCGAGAACACCTTAATGGTTACTGTCCAAAAGATCACGATCAACAGTAATTTGTTTAGACAGTATCGATAGTCTTGCAATAAATGCTGTCCTTCCTGTATCTCCCTCTTATTTTACTACAGTTGAAAGCCCACAATGTAATAATCAGCATATTGTTAGGTAAAAAAAGAAGAAAAGTATATAGTGCAACATAACATGAATACGTTTAGTAGCAGGTATGAGGGAAAAAGACAAGAAAAAGACAAGAGGAGTCTCAGAATAGACTACTAGAATAGACACAACTCTATTGCATGCGTGTGTGGTCGCCCAAGTCCGAGGGGGAAGGTGCATCATGATGTCTTTGTGGCATCACAGATTTCCAAGGCAAAGAAATGCAAAAGGAAGCTTCCTACGTTTGGCTCTCCTATGCATAGGATCCATGTCTGCAGGTTAATGTAAAAAATGCAATAATCAAATTGAGGATAGGCTTTTTACTCAAGATAAAGGGCCCTTAGGCTATGTCTACACAGCACCAGATTCTCGGCAGATTTTCTGCAGGTTTCAGTTCACTGAAAATGCAACTTGCGGTATACCGCAATGAAAAATCCGTGCTGTAGTCTACACAGCATGGATTTTTTCCGTTCGGTTTCAAAATCCAACAGATTCCGCCAGATTTTTAAACCTGCAGGTTCTTCCTCATGATTGCTGTCGGATTCCCGTACATTGTATGAAGCCGATGGAAAATCCAAAAATCAACTGTGGTTTTTAGTGAAAATCTGCGCCTAAAACCACGGCCCAGCGCGATCCAGAAACGTTAATAAGCCGTCGGATTTTGGACAGCATTTTAACATGCGCTATGTAGATATAGCCTTAGGAAATATTTTGAAGAGTTTCTCTCCTCACTAAGATATGATTCTATTTCTGTTTAATAAATAAAAAAGATCCAATAATCTGAATGGGATCTAAAAAGTGAGGTAAAAGCTGATCAACAGTAATTGTTTTAACTTGACTCAAGTGTGTTATAACTTATTTGGTTTATAAGAGTCAATGATTATTATTATGGCCGGACTATTTAGCCCCTACAGGATAATTATATGCTCAATAGGGACTTGTGGGTGTCTTCAACCTTAAAGTTAATCGTCAATGTGGTTTGCTTTCCCTTTACTACCTCAGTGTGTGTAAAGAGCAAACTGTATATGGGCAGGATCAGCAGTACTTTCAGTTTCACTTTTTCAGAAATTCAGCATGAAATGATATAAACCTATAAAGTGGTGTGCACTGGCCCAAAATTTGCATAGACCATATCTGCTTTATAACCAGCCATACCTTTTCACAAAAAGTCACAACCAGTACAACCAGATACTGTGTAACTGCTCTGGAAGAAAGCTAATTAAGGGGTTTAACATCACCAAGCTTTCCTAGACGCTGGATAGCCTATACAGTATCCAGGAGAGCTGGGAAATGCTACCAAAGTGTGCCTGAACCTAAACGAGTGGAAGTAATATTTCCACCATACAGTGATCATGTAGTGGTAGATACCAGTGTACATATGATCTGCAGACATATAACTGATTACAGTGCAGTTACATTAAAGGACTCAGAGGTAATGTCTTTCACTTTCCTTATTCTTCTCCATCTGGACCAGACCATCATGATGTCTTTTCCCCGGGAAAGACTCACTCCGCAGAATTTACCACAAAAATTTTAGAACTTCATTTTTTTTCCAACCTTTGACTAATGAGGGGGTTTTTTACCTTTTGGGGTGGGGGAGGGTGGTTTGGGGGAGATGTTATATAATGGGGAACTATATAGAAAAGCTTGGTGACCCGCTTTCCTATGATAGGAAAGTCAGATGCCATGCCGTCGGGGATGGGGTGTCACCCATCGTTCCTAAATGGGTACATAGAGCCCCCAGTCTGTAGGCAGGGATATGTCTTCATATCTGTAGGGGGTTTTAAAATTTCCCCCAAAGTCGTAGGCAAATTTTTTAAAGTCCCCATAGTCCTCATAGTTTGTAGCTAGGTATAGGTCCCCCTTGTCTGTGGCCGTAAAAGGTTTTTTTTTTTTTTTTTTTTTTTTTTTTTTTTTTTTTTTTTTAGTTTGGAGGGGGTTTTTTTTTTTTAGAATTTTTTAGTTTTTTTTTTTTTGGAAAACAGGTATAGCCCCCTGGTTGAAAAAAAAGAGTTTGTTTCCCGCCTATAATAAAAGCCAAAAAAATCTTTTTTTAAATATATTAAAAAACAAATTCAGCCATGACTAAAAATTTTTCTGAGCAAGCCCCACTTTTAAATGTTTCATCAAACCACACTTTTAACTTAAAAACAAGGCGGTTTTACGCTTGAAAAAAATGTAAACTGTGCCCTTTTTGGTATTTTTTATTTCGCATGGGAATTTTTTTCTTTTTTAATACAATTTTTTTAAAGAAAATTTTTGGTTTTTTTTAAATTTTGGGGGCCGGAGGGGGAAAACCCCAATTTTTTTAAAAATTTTATTACTGGGGGCCCTCATTTTTTCCAGGGGCCCCTTGTTTTTTTAGGGGTATACTTGTTAAAAACCCAAAATCTGTGAATTAAAAATCCAAAAGGGGGGGAAAAAACCCCCCCGAAAAGAAATTTTTCTCAAAATTTTTTATCCTTATCCCCCCCCAAAGTTTGAAAGGGAGGATTTTCCCCCCTAGGAATTTTAAAGCAGGAAAAGGGGTTCCCCCCCTAGGCCTAAAGGCGGTAAAAAGGGTTCCCCCTAGGCAGGGAATTTGGGCCCCCCCTATTTTTGTTTGGAAAAGGTTATAGATCTTCCCCCTAGCTAGGTATAGGCAGGGATAGGCCCCCCCTTAGTTTGAGGGGAGGTGCCGAACCCCCCTTTTTTAAAAAAAAAAATTCAGTAATAAAACTCTTTTAGCTGCCTTAGAAGCTCTCCCGGTCCCCCACCCTTTTTTTTCCTTGGGAAAAGGTTTGGGGCCCAAAGGTTTATCAGGCCGCAAGGGGGCGGATGATGCTCTCAAAGCCGCTCCCCTTTCTGGGTTTCTCCGGGGTCCACTTTTTTTTTAGGTTTTCATAGGTAGTAAAAAAGGGGGTTTTGGCCCAAAAAAAATGGCAAACCCCGCAAATTTTGTCAGATAATTTCTTTTTTAATTTAAGGGGGTTTTTATTCCCGTGTAAAAACAAGTAGAAAATTAACCCCAAAAAAGGGGGGGGGGACTTAAAAAAAAGGTTAGATTTAGGGCGGGGAAAAACGTTCAAGGGGCTTGGGAGACTAGATTCCCCCCTGGGGGCTTAATTTTTTAGGAAAAGGGGCCAAATTTTTTACATTTTAGTTTGTAAAAAGTTAAAAAATTTACTATTTAATAAAGCCCCTAATTTTGGGAGGTTTTTCTTTTTTACAAAATATTAAAGTATTGAAGGGACATATTTTTTAAATATTTGGTGGGGATTTGGGTTTTTAAAATTGTTTTTAAAAATGGGTTGGGTTTTTCCCCATGGGCCTTTTAGCGTGAAAGGTCTCATTCAAAACAGGAAAAAAGCCGGGGCAGCAGCGGGCCCTGCAAAGATTTTTTGGGGGAGATTCAGAAAAGTGGGCATTTCCCGCCCGTTTTAGGTTTTCATTAAATTTAGTGTTAAAATGCGCCGGAAAAATCGATTTCCCTTCCCAAAAATTTTGGGGGTAAAGGGAAACCTTTTTTAGAAAAAAATTAAGCGCCCTTTAAAAACCGCATTTTCTCCCAAAAATGGTTTAATCGGTCAAAAAAAAAGGGGCAATTGGGGCAAAATCGCGGGAAAATAATTTTTAAAAAGGTAGGGGGAAGGGGATTGCGCCAAAAAAAGGGGCTTTGCCCCCAAGGGGGGGCACAAAGGGACCAAAATTTTTTGGGGCCCTTAAAAAGTGTTGTGGGGCCGGTGTTTTAATGGGCCCAGGGTTTTGGGGCAGAGTTTTATTTACATCCAAAAATATGGTGGGCAAAAGTGGGGGTTTTCCCCAAATAGACCAAAAAACGGCCCCTTTGGGCGGTTGGGTTGGGGGAAAAAGGGCCCCCTTTTTCTCTGTTTGGGTTACTAAATTTTTAAAAAAAAGGATTTTAAAGGGTTTTATATACTGGAAAATTTACTTTTGTTAACAAAATGCCAAAAAAAACAGGGGGGGCCCGGGTTTATCCAAAAAAAATCCCCAAATGGTGCCGTTTTTTCAAAAACGGGGCTTTTATTTTCCCACGAAAAAATTTGTGGCCTTTTTTGGGGCCGGGGAAAAAATTTTTCCGGGGGATTGAATAAAAGGGGCCCGGGGGGGGGTTTTTCCCGGGGGCCCGGGGGGCCCTTTTTCCCGGCAAACCCTTTAAAAATGCCTTAAAGTTTTTACCGGCCCCCCGGGGGGGCCCGCCGGCCGTTTTTTAAAAAAGGGGTTTAAAGGTTTTACCCTTTTCTCCCCCCCTCCCGCCGGATTCGGGGGAGGGGGGGGGGGGAGGGGGGGACGGATTCCAAACCCCGTTTTCAATGAGACATTAAGATTACAAAAATTGGGTGTCGGTCGGATGGCCCGGTTTCTTAAACCCTATTTTTTGGGGGCCCAAACATTTTCGGGGCGCCAATAAACCGGAAATTTAACCCCCCCTTTTTTGAAACCAATTAGAGGGCCCCAACAAGGGTTTAAAATTCAGTTTTTTGTTTGCCCAAAAAAGTCAACCAAAACATGGGTTAAAAATTTCAAATTTTCCCCCCCCCAGCGGGTTTTTAAAAATTAAAAAGGGGTGGGGGGCTAGGGGGGGGGGGCCCAAAAAAGGGGGGAAAACCAAGAAAATCTTACCCCCTTAAATTTTAAAAAAGGCCCAAAAAAAGGGTTTTTAAAGGGAAGGCATCACAAAAACCCTAGCACCTCTGTAATGACTTTGGCCCCGGGTGGACATTTTAGGCTGGATTTTTTTTAGCTCTTTCCCGACAGAACCCCAAAGGGTTGGCTGGAAAAGGGGGTTGAGCACAAAGGGGTTTACTTTTTTTCCTTGCTAAAATTTAAAAAAGGGAAAGGGGGGACTGAACAAGTAGGGCAAACATCCCTTGGGGGAAAAACCCATGATGCAGGACCTGTAGATCAAAAATAGGGGGAATTCTGGAAAAAAAAAGCCTGGAAACCCCAAACAAAGTTTTTTTTTATCAGGGGAAAAGTTTGCTTGGGAAATGCTAAAAAAAACAACTTCTCTCAAGTGGCTAATAATGAAGCATACCTTTTTGATTTTTTTTTTTTAATTTTAAATTAAATTGCTTGTTTGGGTACTTTTGGGAATAAATGATGAAGAGGGAAAATAAAGGGGCATGCACTTTTGCATTGGTTTTAAAAAAGGGTTTTTTTGACAGGGGTCTCTTGTTATTTTATTTTCCAAAACCCAAATTTGCCCGCAAAATATAGGAAAAGGGTGGACTCAAAAGGCTGCGTTTTTCCCCACTTTCAATTTTCTCCCCCAGTTTTTAAATTATAGTTTTTTTTGGCTCTCTTTTTTTAAAATTTCTTGCAAAAACACATTTTTTTCCTTTTCAATTTTGGGGAAAAAAAACAGCATAAAAATGGAAAAACTTGGGAAATCAGTTTTTTACTGTAATGGGGTGAAAAAAATTTTAAAAGGCCCCTTTTTTATTGGGAACTTTTTTTAAAAAAAATAAAATATTTGAAAAAAAATTGAATAAAAAACCCCAGAAAAAATAAAAACCCTGCATGGCATTGGGGTATTCCCTAATAAAAAAGCTAACAAAGCCGGGCCCTTTTTGGGGCGGAAAAAAAAAAAAATTTTTTTTTTGTCAACAAATTGTATTAAATTTTTTTAATCTTTTATTTATTTTTCTTTTTTTTTTTTTAAGGGCTGTAAAATTTTCCGTGTTTTAATTTAAGGAAAAAACATTTTGAATCAAACTATGTTTATTTTTTCTCTGGGGGAAAGTGGGAATTTTCCCAAAATTTTTTACCAAACCCGCTACAGATGTCAAGGGAGGAATCGAAGTAGCCCGGAAAAAAAAAATCAACCCCAATTAAAAAATACCATTCCTTTTTCCTTTCTGTGTGCCATCTGGGGTTTAATTTAAATTTTCAATATAAAAAAATTTCTTTTTGGGGTTTTTAATTTTCATTGATTTAAGGGCCCCTTTCTTTATCGTTTATTTTTTCATCTTTTAATGGTTTAAATTTTTTTAAGAAGGGTTTTTTAAATTTCAAAATTTTTTTTAAATTTTTTAAAAGGGGTTTTTCTTTTTCTCCCTAGGGGTTTAAAAACCCTTTAAAATTTTAAACCCTTTTTAATTGGGTTGCTGGGAGGGGGGTTAAAACCCCTTTTATGTAGAGATTTTTTTATCAAAAAAGTAGGCACCAGCATTTCAACAATCCCAGATGTCCTTTAAAGAGGGGAGGGTCACCAAAAATTTGGGCAAAAAAAGGTAACGGGGCTTCCCCAAAAAAAAAAAGGGGTTTTTTTTTTGCTTGGAAGAATAAATGTTGTGAATTGATTGTTACATTTTTATTTCTATTTTAAACAAGTTTGTATTTTTGTTAAAAAAATTTTACTTAACCCCCATCTTAAATTTATAAAACCCTATATACAGGGTTTTTTTACCCCAAAAACAAATTTTCTGCAAGTGTTTAAAAACCTAAAGGAAAACTAAAAAATTTTTTAAAAAAAAGGTTTCCCCCATAAAAAAAACCCCCCTTTTTTTATTTCCCCCCCTTTGGGGAAAACCCGTTTTCTGCCCAGCCCAAAGTAAGCTCTTTGAAAAAAAAAAATAAAATCACAAATTTATTTTTACCCCGTAGATACAATTTTATTTTTTTGCTTTAGAGTTTGCTGTAACCAAAAGGGGGGCACTTTAAGGGAGGGGAAGCCGTTGGGAAAATTTTGGAAAAATTTTTTAAAAAATTTTTCAGAAACTTGGGGTTTTGCTTTGGGAATGGCAAAAAAAATCAAAATAAAAAAAAATTTTTTTTTTTTCAAGGAAAATTGCCTTTCAAAGGGGTTTTTTTCACTTTTGGGCAGTCGAAATTTTTGTGAGCATGTTCTGCAAAAAAAAAAAGGGTAAAACCTGGGAGTGTAAAAATCCTAATAATCATTTTGTTAAACTGTTTTTGGGAAAATAAACACAGAGGAAAAAAAAAAGCCTTTTACATAAGTTTTCCAATTTAGTTGCCCAAAAGTCAAAGAAAGGGTGAGTCCTCCCGAATAAACAAATTTGTAGCCAAATTTCCCCCTCTAAAGAAGTTGTTTTAAATTGAGGAAATTTTTCGTTTAAAAAAAATTTTTTTGGGCTAAAAAACAAAGAAAGACCCCTTCACAACTTTGGGAATTTACATCAATCCCCATTTTAAACTCACAAAAAGGGCCCCAAAAATATCGAGGTTTTAAAATTAAACTATTATAAATTTGTGCTAAGTTTGAATTTGGGTGGGATTTTTTGTATGTTGTTTCCCTTTTATTTCAAAAAAAGTATTTCAAAACAAATTCTGGGTCAAAAATGTTTGAAATTTTTTGTCTTTTTTAAAAAAATATGGTTATTTTCCCCCCGCCTTAAAAATGTTTTCTTTTTTTTAAAAAAATTTTTTATATATTTTTGGTGGCTGACAAAACAGTAAATTTGTGGCAGGGAAAACCCTTTTTATAATTTCTCTACTGTAAATTTGATGAGAGTAAAGGTTAAAAGGGGAAATTTTTTCAGAGGGCAGCCACTTTTAAAAAGGGGTGAAAAAAACCCTACTCATTTTTCTTTAAAAATTTTAAACCCTTATGAAGGGGGGGAAATCAAAAATGTTGAATTCATTAAACAGAAAGTTTTCATTTTTAAAAAACTATAGGGAAGGTTTTCCTTTTAACCCCCTAAATTTTTCCCTAAAACCCCCTTTTTAAGAGTTTATCTTTCCCGATTTTTCATACGGTTTTTCCAAAAAAAAAAAAATAAAAATGTTTTTAAAAAAACGTGGCCCTCCCCTTTTAAAAAAAAGACCTAAATTTGAGGGGGTTCTATAGGATAATAAAAATATGGCTGTTTTTTTTTTTTCCCCTAAACCCCTTTTTTCTGTTGTCACAAATTTCGCCATGGGGCCATATGTGGGCCGGGGGGGACTTGCTCATGGGCTTTCTTTTGGGGTCCCTGGCCCACAACCCAAAATTTAACCCCCTCTCCCCCTCCTGATTCCCCGCACTCCTCTGGGTGTGGCCAGGGGGGGGGGCATCCCCGTTGGCCTCATTACCCCTTTCCCGCTGGTTTGAAAGGGCCTAATTGGCCCCCTGGGCCCCCACAAACCCAAGCCAAAAGGGGGGTTTGCCCCCCCAGGGGTTTTTGGCGATTTTGGGATTCCCCCACCCCAACCCCCAATTAAAAACGGAAAACCCCAAAAATTTTGGGTTGCCTGGAAAAAGGGCCGGGGGGAAGGGCTCACTTTTTGGGGACTTAAAACTTTTTATGGGGGGGGGCGGGTGGGGTTTATTAAACCCTTAAAAAGCCACAATTGGTTTGGGGTTGGGGCCCAAAATTCCAACCAACATTTTCCCCCCCTTTGTTTTACCTTTCCCGTTTTGGGTTTTTTTTTGATGTCAGCTTCATTCACTAGTGCCAAGCTGCAATTAAACCGGGCACAAACCCCCACACATAAGGGAATGTTCTGGGGCAATAGCAGACGGGGGTTTTTTTTAATTGGGTGGGGCAATTGCCTTTATGCAAACTTCCCGGGAGGGTCCCTGCCTTTTTACAGTTGGGAAATTCACAATTATTTTTTCCCGGGCATTTTTTTTAAAAGCTAAATATAAAAAAAAAATTTTGAGAAATAAGGGTTTTCAGGTTTTAAAATTTAGATTTAGAGGTAAACCTGTGTATGTTGGGTTTTTTTAAAAATTAATTCCCCCCCAAATTTGGAAAAATTTTTCTTTTTTTTTTTAAAATATCCCTTTTTTCTTTTTCAGCTACTTATAGGAAATGCCAAAACAAGTCATCATTTGTGGTAGTTTAATGAAATATTTTCTATAGAAAGAACATTATTTTTGTGTCTGTTCAAAGCTCAAATTCTTCCCAAATTGGTATCTTTTTTTAGCATTCTAAGGGAAAATGTAACATTTACTTAAGAAAAGCATGATCTGGTTAAAAACAATTTTGCTGTTTTTTGAGATTTTTTTGTTTTATCAAAAAACAAAAAACGGTGCAGGGCATTTTTCCCCCTACGGTTTTTCCATTCTTTTGCTCAGTCAGCTGAGTGTTTTTGGCCTGAATAAGCCTGGTTTCTTTCAAGTGTGGACATAAAAAACTCTTTAGGCTTTAAAAAAGAGGCAAAAAGAAATGTTTTGGGTTTTGAAAAGAAAAACGGTTTAAAAAGTTTTTTTTAAGTCCCAAAAAAAAAAATTTAAAGGGGAAATTTTTAAATCATTTACTTTAAGTTGAATTGGGGATTAAGTTAAAAAATTCTTTAAAAAGGGGAAAAAACCCCCTTTTTTTTTTTGCTAATGTATTTAAAGATAATTTGTAGTAAAGGAAAATGGATTTTTGTTTACCACTTGTTTTTGGGATGTGGAATTTCTCCCTTTTACCCTTTTCAAAAAATTTTGGTTTGCAAACCCAGTAGTTTCATTAAAAAATATTTGGGACCCGTTGCCCTTTTTAAAAAATGCTTTTTGCTCTGGGTTTTTTAAGCTCTGAGTTTTTTTTCACCCCAACCCCAAAATTTTTTTCAGTTAGGGCTTTTTGATGAACGGGGGAAAAATTTTTTAAAAAAAAAAGGATGAAACTAAAGCAATAGTTAGAAACAAAACCATTTCAAGGGGGCATAAAAAAGGTTTGAAGGGCCCAAAAAAAAATTTTTAAAACATTGGTTTAAAAGTTTAAAAAACAACCTATGTATAAATGGTTTAGGGGGTCAGTCCCCAAAAAGGTTTTCTCTAAAGAAACCGAAAAAAGGGGAAATTCTTTTTTGGGTTTTTTTAAGACAGCTTGTTACCCCCCCTATTTAAAAAAAAATAAAAAGGTTTTTAGTGGGAACCTGAAAGTCTCGGGGAAAAGGGATATTCCCGTTTTTTTACCAAAGGGCCAACTCTCCTGGTTTTTTTGGTTTTTGGGTTTTAACGTTTAACCCGGTTGGGAGTTGGGCCCCGGCCCTTTTCCCGGGCTCCGGCAAACACAGTTTTACCTTTCCCAACTCAGCCCAAAACTTCCCAAAAAAAAACTGAGGCTGTGAACCCCCCCCAAGCAAACCTGGAAATCTCCAGAAATTAAATAGGCCCCTCAAAACCCCCGGGCCCGGAAAACCCGGGAAAAGTGGGGGGAAGGGGTTTTTCCACCCCAAACTCTTTTACTTGTCTAGTGAAAAAAAAACCAGGGGCTAAAAAACTTGCAACCATTTTCTAAAATACAAAAAATTTTTGGCGTGGTCCTTTTTTCTGAAAACCAGCAAAAAACTTGGGGGTTTAAAACCCCCCCAAGGGTAGGGTCCCTTTGATTGGAAAACTATCTCCCAAACCAAAAATAAAATCCCTTTTTGCCCTTTCCTTTCAATAAATGAAAACAGAAAAATTTCCAAGGGGGGCCATTGGTTTTGTGCCTTGTTAAAACCCTTTTTTTTAACCTTTATTTAAAAATTTCCCTTTTTTGGAAACCAAAAATTTTTTCCCGTTTAAAAATGTTAGGGATAAAGTATAACAAATTTGGGTTTGGGGCAAAATTTGGCTTTAAAAAGGAAAAATGTGCCATGTTAAAAAAAAATAAAAAAAAAACCCTCTTTAAAAATTTCAAAAGTACACTTTACCGGGCCCCCCCCTTTTTTTAGGTTTCCCCCCGCCCAGTAAAGGGGTTTGGAACCCCCTTTTTTCCTTCAGAACTGCCTCAAATTTTTTCGTGGCATTAAAATTTTTCCCCAAAAGGGGTTTCAACGGGTGCCAAATTTGGGACCAAGGGGCCCAAAAAAGTGCCCAAGGAAAATATTTCCCCAAAACCCTGACCCAACCCACCAAACCCGCCTGAAAACCCCTTTTTTCCCAAGGGGAGGATGGATTTAAAGTTTCTTTTTGTTGAGCCAAAATTCTGGGGGCCCTAAACCCTTTCCCAATTTTCGCAGCAGAAAAACGAGGGCCCTCAGACCAAGGGGCCGGGTTTTTTCCCAATTTTTACTTCCAATTTGTTTTGGGTTGGGCAAATTGGGGGGCCTCAGTTTCCGGGTTTTTAGCTTGGGAAAGGGGGTGGCACCCGGTGTGTCTTCTGTGCTGTTTGCCCTCTGGCCCCAAAAATTTGCCCTTTTCTGGTGGGTTTAGAAATGGGTCTTTTTGCCTACCTTTGGGTTTTAAAAAAGGGGGGTATTTTAGCCCCCTGTTGCCCTTTTTTATCACCCCGAAAAACCCTTTTGCCCATTTTTCCTTTGGGCCTCTGGGCCCAACCCAAAGGGATTTTTCCCCCCACGGGGGCTTCCCCCTCAATGGGGTTTTTTTTTCTTTTTTTGGGGCCAAAAATTTTCTGTAAAAAAAGAAGATGGGGGGTTGGGGCGGGGAAAAAAAACCCGGAGTCCCCATTTCTGAAATAAATAAAACCAGCCCCTTTGGCAAAACCAAAAACAAAGGCCCCTTTTAAAGGCACTCAAATCACCTTTTTTTTCCCCATACTATGCTCCCGGTTTTTAAAACTGCGGAGATTGTTTTGACCCCTGGGCCCACCCTGCCTAAATGCACTGAGTTGCCGCCATTTTGTTGGCTGATTAAAGGGAAAATTTAAATGTTAAAAGGGCAGTTGGGCAGGGGTATAAAAAAAGTGGGGCCCTGAGTGGTTTTAAACTATGGGAAGGGCCCCCAAAAAATATGGGATTTTGCGGTCAATTTCTTTTTAATGTTCCCAAAAAAATTTACAGCAAACCCTTTAAACTAGCCAAAATCTCCAAATTTTCACTTGTTTATAAATTTTTAGAATATTTTTCCCAAAATTTTTGTTTAATTAAAAAAATGTGTATATACACCTAAAAAATTTTTTTTCTTTATAAGGGGTCAAAAAAATTTAAAATACACGCCCCTGTGTCAAAAAACCGTTCTTTACGGGTTTTTTAGTTTTTTTGCTCATTTGTTTGTTCAAAAAAATGAAAAGAATGTGGTTTCTTGTTGGGTCGTCTATGGCAAGGTATTTAAAATTAATTTCAATTTACACCCAAGTTTTTGAAACCCGCTTGTATAAAAAGGTAAAGTTTGGGGTGGCCCCAAAAAATAATTTTAAAATACAAACCCCTCAATGTCCTTTTAAAACCCCTGACAACAAAAATGAGTAAAATCCCTTAAAATGGGAAAAAAGGGAAAAAATTTTCCCAAAGTGTCAAAATTTTTTTGTGGTCCCCCATTATTTTCCCGCCCCTTTCGTAACCCTTTAAAATTTTTTGGGGTTTACCTTAAGAAACTTTAAAAAAGGTTTGGCCCCCCCTTTTAAAAATTCCGCTTCTTCCCACTCCCCTTCCCAATTTGACCTGGGAGGACCTGGTTATTTTAAAAAAACCTTTTTGGAAAACTGGGCCCCTTTTCCCCTTCCTTTGGGGGCCCCACAAGGATGCTTAAAAGTTTTGGGTTAAAAAAGGTCTTGAAACCCGTTCAGCCCGGTTTAGGGTGTTCAACCCTTATACTTTGGATTTTTTTGGGCCGGCGGTTTTTGACATCGATAATGTGGAAAAATCCCTTTTCCAAGTTGTTGGGCCCGTCGGGAAATAAAAGGTTAAAAATTACTTGCCACACTGAAAACCACTTTTTAAACGGGAAATTTTTCCCAAAAACTAATTTCAAAACGTTTTAAAACCGGAAACCTTTGGTAAATCCCCTGTTTAAAAAAAATTTTCCCGTGTAAAGGGGCCTTAACCCACCTTTTTTTAAAACCCTTTTTTTGGAAAGGGGGGTTTCACCCTTGGGGAGTTGTTTTTTGGGGGATTTCTTTTAACAGGGTTAAAAAAATGGCCCTTTGGGCCCCCCCCCTTTCTGGAAGGAGGAATCATTGCCCCTTCGAAAGCCCTTATAAAAAATGCCCCTTTTTCCCCAAAAACCTCGCAGCAATTCTGGCAGGCACTCAGCGTCCATTTTGAAAAAGAAAAATTTTGAGGACTGACCCCAACTTTTGGCCTAAACTTCGGGGGAAACAAACCATGGACATTTTGGAAGGGTAGTTCCCTGAGTGCAAAATTTTTTTTTTTAAAAAACCACTGCTTTGGTCTTCCCCCAACCATGTTGCAGTTTCGGTTTGGGG
Organism: Phyllomedusa bahiana; assembly: GCA_025379985.1. NCBI lineage: Eukaryota > Metazoa > Chordata > Amphibia > Anura > Hylidae > Phyllomedusa > Phyllomedusa bahiana. The sequence continues at coordinate 95,544 of JAODAL010003183.1, forward strand.
GGTGTTGGCAATCTCCTTATGGGTTTAGGCCATTTTTTATGTAGACCCAAAATTCTGTTTTTCAAAACCTCGAAAACTGGGGAAAAGGGATAACACCGGGTTTTTAAAAAAAAAACCTGCTCCCCCATTCCCCTTCTGAGACTTTGTTACCCCCCCCCCCCCCCCCAACCGAGTCACATGACACTGTGTAGGGAAAAAGGCGGGATTGGGCCCCCAAAAATTTATCCATTTTCACATAGCGGTTTTATTTAAACTTTTGTTCCCCAACATTTTAAAAATTTGAGGGGCTGTGTGTTGAGTTTTTTTGGGGGGGACACCCCCACTTTTTAAAATACTTTTTAACAAGTGAACCGGGGACCCCTTTTTTTTTTATTTTTTTTTTTTCAGTTTTTAAATATCTTCATTGTTGTCCAATAAAAAAAGGTTTAAAAGTGGGGGAAAAAAGTTTAATAAAAATGATAGATTAAACCCCAAAACCCCCCCCCAAAAAAAAAAGTTGAAATCCGCTTTGGGTCCCCAGGAGACTCAAGGTTTCCTTCCAAATTAAAGATGCACTTGGAAGTGCCAAAACTAGAAAAGAAAAAGGGTTTTTTTTAGAAAACTTTCTTACTTTTTCCTCAAAAAGTTTACCCTTTTTTTCAAAACCCTTTTTTTAAACGATTGGCCCCAAAAAGGGGCGGGGCTCGCAAATTTATAATTTGGGGATTTCCCCCACAAATGCCCCCAAACCCTGGAACCTTTGGGATTGGGGATACCAGACTAAGATTTTCGGGGGCGGGCTTTCTGCTAAGGGTTGTACTATGGTATACTTTTGAGGCAAAGTGTAAGGGTTTTCTGATAAACCCTTTCTTTTCTAGTTTTTGGGGATTTTCCCGTTTATTTTTTAATTAGGAGGGAAAAACCCGGGAAAATTCCCCTTGGGGGCCCCCGGGGGGGGAGCGCAAAATTTTTTAGGTTTTTGGTGGCTCAATTTATTTATTTAATTTTATTTTTTTTACTATTAATTTTATGTTTTTTGGGAATTTAAAATTTTTTTTTATTATTTTGATTTTCCCGGGTTTTTGTAAATTGGTGATTCTTTTTGGGTTTTAGAAAAGAAATTTTAAAACAGTAATTTTCAAAAAAAGTGGGGAAAAACTCCCCTTTTTGGGGATTACTGGTTTTGGGGGGGACATGTATGAAAAACGTCTAGGTCTAAAACCCCACACTTTTTTTGCCCCCTAGCAACCAAATCAAAACACCCCTTTCATTTTAAATAGTGCTCTGGAAAAAAAAAAAAGTCCCCTCTGGTTTTGTTGTGTGGGCAACAAAATGGAAATTTTTTGACCAAAACAGTTTCCCAACCCCCTTGGGGGGCCCCGTATGTCCCAAACAACATTAAAATGTTTTGGGGATAAGCTATCAGTGTCTTTGATTTAAAAAAAAAAAATAAAAAAAAATCAACTAAAGTTATACAATCTCAAAATGCTTTGAAGTTCAACTTCAGTTTTTCTCAAATTGATCTTTTTTAACATAATTTTATAGATGATACACATAATAAATCTGTACGCTAAAAAGTCATAATTTTATTGATGAATTTAATGACCTATCTTGCACCAGTCCAGTCCCATAATGTCCATAACTGCATAAACCGTTCTGTAGACCACAGGGCTGAAGTCTACATTGCATGATCAGTTAATATTTGCATACAGCCTGCAATTGCACTATGTGATTTTTAAACTAGGTACTATACACTAAGATGATTTACCCAGTATTATAGGAGATGGCATATCCCTGTTTTTCGAATAGATTTTCTCCTCTTTGCTTGCATTGAAAGAATATAAAGCACCCTGACGACAGAGTTAAGTTAATGTTAGGTTAACATAAAATTACAAATGTACTGATTATGTACTGCTTCTGATTTTAAAAGGGGTTTGCACTTTCTTAAACTTGTGTATCAATTTTAACGTATTCAAAACAACTCAGAATCTTTTAAAATTATTACTTACTTTACCGTTCAACTGCCTGTCTGTACTTTCTGATCCCTTTTGACACCGACATGTGACTAGTGCACTGAATTGCATTTGAAGCAGTTTTTTTTCTTTTTTTTTAACTGCTTCACACGGCTTATTTGGGCACGTATTTCAGCCAATAATTTGCGGCGTACTGCGCAAATCACAGGCTGAAATATGTCCCAGCCATTACGGTAATCCACAGTGTGAACATCGCCTAAGTAGACAGATATCTCCTTAAATTGTTTTTTGTTACACCGCTGCTTGCACGGATATCGACTTACCTATCTGCTGTTGTGCGTTTTTTCCTGTGTTCTGGCCATGCTGCTAAACCATTCTGAGGCTGCTGCTCTAATCCCCTATGTAGTCCTTCCTGACTATTAGGGAGATGCAGCTGCATCCTGCTGAAATGTATTCTTCAGTGTTTAGCTGGGTTTGGCTTCCCCAGCCAAGCTCCAGCAGGCTGTGGGTACTGTATATAAGCCAGCTCCTCCCCACACTTTGCTGCCTGAACCTTGACTTATTTTTGCTTGCTGTTTATGTTCCTAGTTTGTGTTCCTAGTTTGTTTCCTAGTCTAAGCTCCTAGTCTGTCTGTGTGGTCTGATCTCCTAGTCTGTCTGAGTTCCTAGTCTGGGTTTCTAGCCTGTGTTCCTAGCTTGCGTCCCAGTCTGAGTTCCGTGTCTTTACACCTGTCTTGTTATCCTGCCTTGCTCCTTGTTCCGTTTCCTGCTGTGTATATCTATTGTATCTTTTTCTGTATTTTGTCTTGCTCCAGTGCTGTGTGTGGTTTGTACCTAATATGAATCTTGGCCTTTGCTTGTTTCCTATTTGACCTCCCGGTCTGTCTTGCTTGTACGTTCCTTGTTTTGAATTCCTGGTGTCTCGTATGTGTAGTGTGTTGGAAAGTAATGTGTTAAATTGCTGGCTGCAAAATGTTACAATATTGTATATATCTGGCGGGGTGCTGGGAGTGGCTCAGGTAGTCTGTGTCAGGGCTTCATGGAATAAAGCAAGCAGCCTAAAATCTGGTCTGTGTTCATACACTACAGTCTGTTCCTTGTTTGTCTTTCTGGTTATGTCTGCCTTGTTTGTAGTCTACTGATTTCTCTGACTCTGTTTGGTCCCTGACTTGGTCCTCTCCATCTAGCTTGTCCCTTGTCTTGTCTTGCTTTGTATTTTTAGCCCAGTGTCCTTGCTTCTGTTTTTGTTCTGCTCCTCTTTTCTGTATATGGCATGTTCCCTGTTCATGTTGTGCTTACCTTGATCCTTGTTTGTCTTGTCTTGTTCTTTCCCATCCTGGTGCCTTGTATTGGCGCTTCTGACCCCATTGGTCTGCTGCCACTGCCTGGGACTGCTCTGAGGTGACACTTGGCAGCCATCAGGGTTAAATCAGCCTTACCATCTGAGGCTGTGTGAAGAACTTGCTGGCCGCTTTGTTATGCTCCATTGGAGCAAGCCCAGTAGTGGCACAGTGGTTCCACAACCCACTGTTCTCCCTGTAACAGAAGGTTTAGGCCCTGGACTCCTCTCATTTTCTGGCCTAGTGTTTTCTAGTCTTTGTGCAGGTCTCATTTGAGGAATTTTTTTCTGTGTATGTGGGAGTGCTTTTCCTTTAACTGCAGGATTTCTTGGTGTTTGCAGTTGCAGGCCTTCCCCGGCTCATGGTTCCATCCAGGGCCCTTTGAATCATAGTTCTGCCCAGAGCACACTCTCCCAGCTTGTTGTTCCATACAGGGCCCCCTGCTCATGTTTGCGCCCAAAGCCCTCTCCCAGCTTATGCTTCCGCCACTGCTCGCATGGTCTGCGGATGCTGACTTACCTATTGCCGTTGCTGTGCTGTTTTTTCCCTGTGCTTTCGCTGTGCTGATACACCATCCTGTGGCTGCTTTCCTAATTCCCTCTATAGTCCTTCTGGACTATTAGTGAGGTGTTGCCATATCCTGCTGGAATTTATTCCTCTGTGTTCAACTGGGGTTGGGTTCCCCAGCCAATCTCCTGCAGGCTGGGGGTTTATAAGCCCGCTGTTGTCTATATTTGTCTTGTATCTTTTTCTGTGTTTTGTCTTGCTCCTGTTACTAGCCCAGTGTCCTTGCTTCTGTTTTAGTCCTGCTCCTCTTTTCAATGCCTTGCACATCTCCTGATCTTGTTGTGCTTGCTTTCCTCCTTGTTTGCCTTGTTCTGTTCTCTCTTGTCCTACTGCCTTTTATTGGTGCTTCTGACCTGTTGGTCAGCTGTAGTGTTGAGCGATTTTTATCGACAAAGTTGAAATCGGCAAGGTTTTTATGGTGATCGAAATTTCCAGATCATGCGATAATTAAGGTTAAAATCTGAGCATCATCTATTAAGATCGCGCCTTTTTCGGCGCTTCCGGTAATTTTGGCGGCCAGCAAATCAGATTACAGAATAGAGCAGGGTGAGATGTGTGTGCGACGTCATGACTGGGATGTGTATGGTTGCGATTGGCTGGAAAAATCACATGACCTCGTTTACATAGAACAGCGTTTCCTGTTTCAGCCTCAGTGTCTCTCAGCGTCTCATAGGGATAGGACTGCGCTCTGCCTGTGGTCAAACAGCTCAGCGAAATTAGTCTATTTCTGCACAGAGAAACCTCTACTATTAGCTGTGATCCTTCCAATTTATTTTATATTAAGTTTTTAAGTTCTATTTTAGTAGGAATTTTAAAGGAGCCCCTACCGCTGTAAATTCTGGCGGGGGGGGAGCGGGGGGGGGGGGGGGCCCGCGGGGCGAACACAGAAAAGCCCCTATCTTTAAAGAACATGGAAAAAGTTCACCAAGACTTAGGGGTAGACAATTGTGGGGGAATATCTTTTTATTAAAATTTTTTTGCTATTGAAATATTTCCTGATATTGGGAAAAGCCTGAATTTATTTTGGGAATACACACATTTCTATAACTGCAGGTCTCTTTTTTTGGTGCAAAACCCCCACTTTATTTTTTCAGTTACATTTCAGATATGTGTTCATTTTAATTTTTTACCCATTACACCTGTGACTTTTTGTAAAATCCACCTTTGCATTAAAATTTACAATCCAGCAATCTTGTGTCAGCACCGGGTTTTTGTTGCCAAAAATACCAGTATCATACGAAAACATAACGTTACGGGTTTTTTTTTTACTTTTCCCAACCCCACATTTTTCTTTGACGCGCCCCCACAAAAAACTTAAAACCGCAATTCTATTTCACCACAGGTAAATTGAAAGGAAAAAAAAAAACCGTTTTTATACCAAACATAACGTTTACGTTTTTTTTTTGACTTTTTGCCCCCAGCTTGTTTTTGACGCGCATCCATAAATCAAAAAACAGAAATTCTATATTCACCACAGGTGAATTGAAAGGGTGCAAAAAAACCGTTTTTTAAACCCAAAAAAATAACGATACGGGTTTTTTTTGGACTTTTTTCCCAGTCCAGTTTTTTTGATAACACCCCTTCAGTTAAATTTGAATCCAGCAATTTGGTTTTGATTAGAGGATTTTTAGAATAGCGTGATTTTTCGTCTTTTAATAAAGACTTTCCAAAACTATTCCTACCTTCTCAAATTTTTATATTCTGAACAGGACAAAATGCAGGTTTAGCGAAAAGAGGGGGGGGAGCACATGGGGTAGAGGTACAGAGAGGGGTCCCTTCCCGTGTGGCGACAACACGATGCCAGCGATCATCTTTTTCGGACCTCAGGCCTGTCATCGAGGGGCTGGCCCTGTGAATTAATAACGAACACGTCGCCAATCTGTCCCCTTTAGTGGTTAATGAAAAACCCGCATCTACATCTTTCTCCTCGTCCTCCAGTCCGGCCACAAATGTCGCATCGCACATAGCATCCGTCCAACTGAAGCAGCCCAAAATGTCAACCGTGACCCACCCTGTGGATAATCCATTGTCTGGGGACCCTTTGATGACAAAATGCGGTTGGGGTCAGAAGGCAAGCTAAAAAATAAAGAGGATTTTTTTAGCCCTGTCTGACCCCCCTTTTTACGGGATGCCATCAGGGGAAAGGTGAAGGAAGTCGGTCAATCGCCCAAAAATCCCGCGGTCAAAAAAACGCCTTGCAGTCCCCCCTTGCTTGAGCCCCCCTTTTCTGGTGCAGAAAGTCGGGACGACCAAGTAAAATGTGTTGATGATGAGGGTGATGACGACATTGCGGATCCATCCGGGCTTTTCCGCAGAATATTTTGCTTGCGAGCGCTTCATCAGTGGACGAGGAGGAAAAGACGATGGGTTTGTGCCCCAATACGGTCCCCCCCACAAAAAAGGAGAGGGCGGTCGCAGAAGTCCCCTGATAAGATTCCCCCACCCGGGGTCACCGCAAACCCCCCGCCCCCCTCGTTTATCCCGTCAAAAAGGCCCCGGGACCTTCAAGCCTGGGCCTTCTTTGCCCCAACCCCTTTTGGGGTGACAGCGATGTCATATGCCCCCCTTTCCCCGAAAAACGCATAAGTGAGGCAAGAACCTTAAGTGGTTAACCACCACCAAACTTTCCCTAGTCACAATGCGCGAATGCATGATTAAAAAATGGGGGGAAACTTTTGGGCCAAAAAAAAGGCCGACCGACCCCCGGGCCTCCAACCTTTTTGCCCAAAAACCCTCTGTTCCGCCCCCCTCCTCCCGCCACCACCAAGCTTTCCCCTCAGCTCCCCATGTCTTCAAAAGTCAGATCAGGGATCAGCCCCCGCTTTCAGCCTCCACCGTCGCCCGAGTACCACCAGAAAAACCAAACCCATCCTCCCCCTTCTCCTTCCCGCCAGTTTGACGACCTGCCCCGTAAAGCCCCCAGTCTAGCACCACCCTTTGTCTTCCCGGGTTTGGGAGCGAAAAACACTAACCCAAACCACCCCCAAACCAAAAGCCGAATGTCGGCATTGCCAGCTTTTGCCTTGAAATGTTGCCTTCCGCTGGGGGGACACAGAGGGGTTTTTCCGCCCCTCATGGCCCTCGCCGCCCCCAATACCAGATCCAGGGGCATTTCTTTTTTTCAAAAAAAAGCCGCCAAAACCTTTTGGCCCCCAGGGTTCATCTAAAATTTCAAGTGCGTTGTCTGCATCTGTGTCCGGAAAAGCCCCATCTCACCACCGACACTGGACTAGTAACACGGCCCCAAGGCCCCTTATATCTCTGTGGACAGCTACTGGGTGAGTTGGGGTTTTCTGGGGGGGCGGGGGTCTCAGGGCTCGGGGCACGTCTTCAAAACCGCGGGATGGTGAGGGGGTCTTTCCCCCAAGGTCCTCTGGGGCATCACGTGCCCGAACACCAGGCCGGTTTGAAAAATTTAAACTGCCTTGGAGACCGCCCCCACACAGGTCAGGACTGTGGACGGCTTTAAGCAACGAGACCCGGCGCTGGGGGGTGACAAAAACCCCGGCCCGGAAAGGTGGGTGTCGAAACGGGAAAAGCTGGCCGCCCTTAGATCGGTAGGCTGGAGCACATCCCTTTTCCCTGCACATTCATTTTAACCCTTTTGTCCCCGAAAATTTTTAAAGACTACCCGGTTTTTGGACTTCCCCTTTAAGAAGGCTCAGGTTTATTTTATTCCGCCCCCGTTCGCACCCTGCTTCTCCCGCCCCGGCTGGTTTTCAGGCAGTCCGGCCCCCCCCCGTCAACCGTCTCATTTTTGACGTGGCAAAAGCTGGAATTCCACCCTCCCCCCCATGCCCAGCGATTGTGGCAGCCGCAATCCATTACGCAGTACGAAGGACACATCCGACAACACGGTGCGACCCCCCCCCGGGGGGTTGAACCACCCCAGAGGGGGAGGGGAGAGAGCCTGCACCATCCTTGCCCGTTTTGAAAGAAGCCCCCAAAATTGGGCAGGCGGACAATCCCTTGTCACTGAGCATTGTGGGGATCTTATTCTGGAACGATCGTTTTGGGCACTCTGAAAAAAAAGGTCCCCCCCCACGCGAGGGGAGACGGACACAGATCGGACACGGGGCCTTTTTTCTCCTCAAATCCACAAGGCCCGACAGTTTCACAATTTCATCAGGTCTTCATTAGGCAGTGGTTCGGGGTCCAGAGCTCGTGCAAGTGGCGGCATTAGCTTCAGGGGCATGATCTCAAGGCAAGTCAGGGCCTGTGTTGAAGCTGTCGCCGTAGGGCAGCGGAGGAGGAGGAGGTTATCCTAGACACCGGATGTTACCGACGTCCCTGCCTTGCGAAAGAGGTTGGCGCGAATTTGAGGCGGAGGAGGATGATGAGGAAGATCAGTTTGCGAGTGCCCACCTCCGACCCTGAGGCTTGGGAAAATCAAGGCTCACATCTCTCACATGAGTGCTTGGATGCTCCATTTCCTCCAACATGATCTCGCATTAAGGCCTTCAAAATGAACATCAGGTACTGGGTGTCACCCTTCCTGGATCCCCGTACAAAACCAAAAACTTCAGCACTTCTACCTTCCACCCACCCAATAGAGAGTAAAATGCAGTAAATGGAGACCTTGCTGGATTTGTCAATGGAGAATCTGTTGCACGTCTGCTTCACGTTCCACAATTATCAACGGTGGAAACAAAATCAGGACGTGACAGTAGTAGAGTGCCAAGTAGGCGTTAGCGGCAGCTGCAGCAAAAAAAAATTGGTGGAGGAGGCCGTAATGGGTTGACCATCTGGACAATTCCTTTGTTTACCAACTCACCAAACGCATTGCAATGCAGGGCACACATCCAAACACAGAGATCAGCATTAACGATCATGGGACACGGACTTCTGCTGTTCAACAACGATGTTTTTGCATGTTGTTCCGGGACCCCAATAGTCCTTCTGGGTATCCAAAATGGCACAATGGCCCGAGCTGGCTCGTCACGCAATTGTGGTTTTGTCCTGCCCTGCAGCCAGCAGTCATATCTGAGACAGACCTTCAGCAACAGCTGGGAGGTTGTCATTACAGACAACGCATCCGGCTTTCCACAGATAATGTGGATCGTTTGGACTTTCATCAAGATGAATCAGGCATGGATCTCTGATGATGTTGTGGCCCCAATTGCCGAGGTCACCGATTAGTTGACGGTCTACTTCACCATCCTTTTCAAACAGAAAATGGTCCTCTTGAAAACTTTTTTTAAAATGATCATTCTTACTGCAATTTTTATTCTCTTTTCCTCTTTTATTTTATATCTTTTGCTGTGATGGAGACTGTAAAAGACAGCCAAAGGTTCTCATGACAACACCGTAGTCCATTTACTCACTATTATCTTAAGAAGTATTTCCATTGTCAATGGTTCTTGAGGTCTTGTTGCTGGTGAGATCAGCTATAATTATGGTCCTTTGGAACAGAAATGTGGCTTTCTAAGTGGCACTTCTCCTCACAATTTTAATAGTGGCTGAGGAAGTCGATTATTTATAATTTTTTGGGTCATGTAGCTGTGAGATACAGCAATAATCATGGTCTTTGGAACAGAAATGTGGCTTCTAAGTGGCATTTCTCCTCACAATTTTTAACAGTGGTGAGAAGTCATTTTTATAATTTTTTTGGGTAATGCTGCTTTGGAAATGCCAGACAATACCTACAGGTCCTATTATAAAAAAATGTTGTTTTCAAACAACATTTGTTCTTTCACATTGACCAAAGTTGCTTCCAAGGGTCATGCTTTGATTTTTTGGGGGCATTTTGGCTTTGAAATGCAGCAATACTACAGGTCCTGTTCTAAAAAATGTTGTTTTCTAATTGACATTTGTTCTTAACACATTGTGCAAAAGTGGCTCATGGGTCATGTTTTGAATTTTTGGGGCAATTTTTGCTGTGACATGCAGCTATACTACTGGTTATATCTAAAAAATATTGTTTCTAACAGACATTTGTTCTTCCCAATTGTCCAATGTGGCTCAAGGGTCATGCTATGAATTTTTTGGGGGGTCATTTTGCTGTGACATGCAGCTATATACAGGTCCTATTCTAAATAATGTTGTTTCTACAGACATTTGTTCTTCACCACAATTTGTCCAAAGTGGCTCAAGGGTCATGCTTTGAAGTTTTGGGGCCTTTTGCTGTGACATGCAGCTATACTACAGGTCCACTATTCTAAAAATGTTGTTTCTATACCACATTTGTTCTTTCAAATTTCAAGAGTGGTCAAGGGTGATGGTGCTGTCTGAAAACAGGAATAGGTAGGACACTGTTAATGGACACATATTGCAAATTGACTTGTTTTTGCAAGATCTTTACACATAGCTATCAATCCCCTGTATTTGAGACAACCCATTTAATCAAAGAAAATAAAGAGAAAACAAAGGAATGTGGGATTAATTCCTATTTTAAACAAGGTGTTTTCTAGAATTAAACTACTAAAAAACTTGCATGTACAAAATAGCCGGGTATAAAAATTTCCGTGAGAAAATGAGAAAAGAATGCCAAGCAAAGGGCACCTGGGTGTAACTAGGAGCGTTAACCACCAGTATTTCCAGTGAAGCTCATTTGGTCCGACTCATACGGAGAAGGGCAAAGCGCTACCAACGGTTTGACTGTGTACTGAGGATGGCTGGAGTTCTCACACTTCCAGCGTCCGCACTCTGCTTCAGCATGACAGTTTTTGTTGATCGCGTCATCAGGGCATTTTAACCTGCGTTGTTAATAGCATGACGGACGCAGCCTTGGGCTCTCACGCACCCACGTAACTCCCGGCCCAATGGGTCATGCTGTGCACAGGACAGTTATAGTCAATGTCCAGTTAACTCAAATTGGTGGCTTGAATGACTCCTTTTTCTGGGCAATTTTTAAAACTGTGGGTCAGACAGTTTAATGGTCATTCTGCGGTACAGGACAGATATAGGTAGTGTCCAGTTTCAAACACTTAAATTTGTGGTGATAAGACTCCTTTTCTGCCGGCACTTTTTAAAATGGGGGTGTCATGCGGTTCGGGCTCAGTGGTTCCAGGACAGGGAATACTTCAATGTCCAGTTCAAGTAACTTGATGGTTTCAAATCATCTACTGCCTTCTGGCACTTTTTAATTTGTGGGTGATGCAGTTTAAGGGTCAGGGCTGTTGCGTACAAGTCAGGGAGAGTGAATTGGTCTGTGACTTTTTTTCATGTGACTTTTATCAACCTAAGGGTGTTTGCCTAAGATGTAGACGTATCCTTTGGACTGATGGGGATGTTAATGTCAGATTATCAGCCTTGGTATTGGGTGTAATAAATGAAGGTGTTGTTGCTCTCCCATAGACTTTAATGGTAATCGCTCATAAGAGATGCTCAATTTCGAAAATATACCTTATCGTTAGACGGAATACCGGATTAGCGTTTCGATACTCGTTAGCAAACGCAATAGCGCAATAACGTGTCAGACTGGCCCTGCCAGGGACTGCTCTGAGGTCGCACATGGCAGCTATTGGGCTTCAGCCAACCTTACCATCTGAGACTCAGTGAAGAACCCAATGGCCGCATAGTTACGCCCCATTTGGAGCAAGCCCGATGGTAGCACAGTGGGTCCACAATCCGCCATTCTCCCCATGACAGTTGTAAGGTTATATTGGTGGATAATAGGGATTATATTTAACTTATGTGGGAGCTGTACCTTAAGGGTCAAAATGAGGTGTGCATTGCTTAAAAGTACCATTTTCTATATCAGTGGATTGTGTATGCAATGCCTTTGATTTTTATTGGATGGATGAAAGCCCTGGTTTTACTTATTTGGAAAATTACACAGTTTTTTTTTGCTTTCCTATATGTGAATATTAAAGGTTTTTTCCACTTTAGACATGTATCACTTATCTGCAGGATGTCTGATTTTTAAGGTCCCAACGCTAAAACCCCCACCAATCACTAAAATGGAAGCCCCCAGTACCTCTTTGTTCATCAAAAAAGATTTTTGCCCGTGAGGAAAAATTGAATGGGGCAGTACATGAGCGTTTGTACTGCTGCTTCATTCAAAGTCTGTAGGACTGCTGAAGATAACACAGCAATTGGGTGCCCCAGTGATCAGATGTTTATCACCCTGACCCGTGGGTAAGTGAAAAAATGTTATATTGGGGGAAAACCCCCTTTAAAAAAAGGGAAAATAATTTTTTTGGGCAATATTTTGAATTGTTAGGTGTGTGTAGGAATTTTTTCTTGTTATAAAAATTTTAAACCCTTCCCTATTTAGTTCCCGTTAAATATCCTTTTTTTATATTTTTTCAAACTCTGTTTAAAAACAGGGCTCTTCATTTTGCACAAAAGCCCGCTGAAACTTTTTAATCTTTTTTTGGGGCCTGGCCCCTTGTTGATTCTCTAAAATTATGGGACATAAGGACGTTACGGTAAGAGAAGTATATTTTTTTCCTCATAATATCTACGCAGTACTAGTCAACAGTTTGGAAGCACTTGACTGAATGTTGGTTTCTCTTGATTTTGATACGGTTAGATCTACACTTACACCTTAAATGCTTATAAATTATTTTTTTACCCAAATATAAAAATTGTAGCTGATGTTTAGGTATGAATAAATTCTAAGCTTTGTAAGGACTATGCATCCAGTACAGTATGAACTTCTCTGTCATTTTGAGATAGAAAGTGTTGAAAAGTGAAGTGAAGTGGCAAACACCATTAAACTCTGACTAATGAGGTTCACCACAAGAATGATAAACCAAGAATTTCCTCTGCTGCACAGAAGTAGTATATTAGAGTCAACAGGCTCAGAATTCAAAAGTTAAAGGGTTTTCCCATATTATAAAATCTTCTTAGATGCTATATCGTAGCGCGTGATGGAGCTGTCTCAGGTATCCACATTTCTGCAGTTTTCCCTACTCATTTCTATGGAATTTCTACATATAGCTAAGCTAATGTGCTCGGGTATATTCAAAATTGCCATAAGCATGAGTGGGGGAGAGCTGCACAAGCACAGCCATTTTCCCATTCTGTAAGACTGGTGTAAGAGACCCAGGAGTAGAGCTATGGACGGAATGTATGTATCACTGAGGTGGATGGGCTCGGTGATATAAAAAACCATATAGTTTGTTGCAAGTGATGTTATATTGCAGAGCCATTTTTTTGTGGTAGTTCGGGTCGGGGTTTTATGGAGCAGGCGGAGAGCCGGGGGGGGAAGGGCGCTTATATTTCCCGCCCCGGGGGCCTAACAGCAAAAGGGGCCGCCATAAAAAACAAATTCCCCGGGGGTATGCTGTATAGGGCCCCCAAAAAGAAAAAGTGAATCAGGGGGGGCCCCCGCCCGGCCGGCGGGCCCCCCTTTTTTCAACAAAGGAAAAAAACCCCGATCCTTTTTTGCAGGCTTGCCTAACGCCTGTAATTTTTCATACAAAGAGGAGAAAGGGTGGAGGAGAGGAGTGGAGATTAAAAGGGCCGGCCCCCCCGTGGGCAAAATAAGCACACAGACAATAACTTTAATTACAGGGTCCATGGGGGTCAGAGGGCCCCTCCTCCCCGGAGCGGGGCCTCACGGGGGTGAATAGTGGGAAAATCATTCGCTGCAGAGGAAAAACCGCGGAGAGAGAGGGAGGGAAGGAGGGAGGAGGACGGGCTCTGCACTCATGGAGATGTAAGGTTTAAAATTATCGTCTCGGGGTCTTATCTGTGACTGGGGGGGCCCCCGGGGCCCCCTTTTTTCACCAGTTTTAGCCCCCCCGAAATAAAGCCTACAGGGCCCTTAAAAATGCCTTAAAAAAGCGCCAGTCAAGGGCCCCCCCCAAAAAATGCCCCCTACCGGGCCCCACTAAAAAAGAGGCCCCCATACGGGGCCCCCCCCAGAGCCCCCCTAAAAGGGCCCCAATTAAGCCCCCTTTTCAGGCCCCCCCCATATTAAGGAAACCCCCCTCCGGCCCCCCTGTTCAGGAACCCCCCCCACCCTCCGTACAAAACCCCCCCTGTCCCGCCCCCCAGGGCCCCCCCCATCCCCCGTCCCCGCCCCTTTATCCTCCCCCCCATCCCCCTGTCCCCAGACCCTTTAACCCTCCCTCCATCCCCCCTGCCCGGACCCCAGCCCCCCTCCATCCCCCTTTTCCTTGGACCCCCAAATCCCCCTTTCCCCTTTCCCCCCCGTCTTAAACCCTCCCGGCCTCCCTCCTCCCCCCCGTCCTAGACCTCAGCCCCCCCCTCAAACCACCCTGTTTGGGCCCCCCCAGTCCTCCCTTTTATCCCCCCCCGTCCTGGAAACCCCATTTCTCCTTATCCCCCCTGTCCCGGGCCCCCCGCCCTTCCATCCTCCCCGTCCTGGACCCCCCAGCCCCCTCCATCCCCCGATCCCGGACCCCAGCCCTTTTCTCCATCCCCCCCCTTTTCCCGGAACCCCCAGGGCCCCCCTCCCCTCCCCCCCGTCCAAACCTCAGCCCTCCCCCAATACCAACCCCGTCCCGGGGCCCTCAGGGCCCCTCTATCCCCCCCTGTCCCCGGGGGCCCTCATCCCCCTCTATCCCCCCCGTCCTGGACCCTCCCGCCCTTTAACCCCCCAATCCCGGACCCAAAACCCTCCCTCCATCTCCCAGTCCCGGGGGCCCCTCAAAAACCCCCCTCCCTCCCTCTCAGTCCGGACCCCCAGCCCTTCCCCCTTCCTTTCCCCCCCAGTCCTGGGGCCCTCGCCCTCCCCTCCCTCCCTCCCAGTCCCGAACCCCCAGTCCCCCCTCCACCCCCCCCAGTCCTGGCCCCTCAGCCCCCCCTCCCCCTCCAGTCCCGGCCCCCCAGCCCTCCCCCCATCCCTCCCCGTCCCGGATCCCAGCCCTCCCCCCCAAACCCCCCCTGTTTGGCCCCCCCAGCCCTTTCCCCCCACCCCCCCCTGTCCCGGGGCCCCCCATTACCCCCATCCCCCCCGTCCCAGACCCTCAGGGCCCCCCCTCCATCCCCCCCTCCCGGACCCCCAGCCCCCCCCTCCATTTCCCCCCCCCAAAGGGTAGCTCCCCTCCCCCCCCCCATCCCACCCCCCCCGCCTTTTCCCCCCCCAGACCCCCCATCCCGACCCCCCAGCCCTCCCGGCCAGACCCTATCCAGGCCCCCCAAACCCTCCATTCCCCAACCCTTAGCCTCCCCCGTCCCAAACCCCCATCCGGGCCCCCCCCCCCCATCCCCATCCCCTTTGCCTCCCCCGTCAAGATTGGTTTAAATTTCTACCATTTTTGGGGAACTAAGGTAGGGGTATTTTTTCATGTGGGGGGCCGTTAGGAAGATGAAAATTTAGGAGTATCAGGTGTTTGTGTTGTAAATTTGCCGGGAAAAAGTGGGGGGAAGTATTAAAAGGGGTTTGGAGCGGGTGGGGAAGAAAAAGGAAAGTGAACGACAATGGACAAGGGCATCACCCGTGGTCCCCTAAAAAGCAAATAAATTAAACTACCAAATATGGGCCCTGTATGGCCTTTTAATTTGGGGCCCTTTGGGATAATGGGGTTTACATTTATAACAGTAAGGTTTGGGAGTTTTTCCCGTTCTATGTTACATGGCAATGACTGGGACATATTTTTAGGGCCCCTTAAAACCCCCGGGACTGCGCTAAATACGGGGCGAAAAACTTCCCCGTCAAATTTGGTAATCCAAGGGTTTTCATAGAGAAATATGGATTACGCCTCCTCTCCCCCCCGGGGAAGTGACAAGTAAATTTTTCACAGCCCTATACACGCCGCAATAATGGGGAGTTTTTGGTGTCGGCGGGGTGCTGGGTCCCCCCCCCCCCCCCCCCCGCTCCAAAAGAAAAACAACAAAATTGTGGGGGAATACTTTCCCCCAATTACGCCCTGAATAAACTGTGTGGGAAAGCTGCCTTTTTTGTGTTAAAATGTGGGGGATGATGTTTCATTTTTTTTGCTTTTTTGGGTTTGGGGGGGGGAAGGGGTGGGGCCCATGGGGGGGGAGGGGCCCCAAAACACATCAAACTTTATGGGGCCCTGAAATTTCTGTGGCGGCCTTGCTTTTTCCAAAGGGAATTTAAGAAAAAGTTGCCAACTTTTGAAAATGAAAAAGCAGGAGATAAATTTAAAGGCGGCAGAGTACGGGCAAAAAATTTTTCATGGAAAAAACGGCCCCTCCCTTTCTGGTATTTCCAAAGCCCCCCCCTTTAAAAAAACCCTCCCCCCTTCCCCCTAAAATGCTAACGGGGGGTTTTGGGAAAAAAGCCCGGTGATGCCCTTTTTAGCCAAAGGGAGTAAACCCCCCCCTTAAAACAGGGATTGGGGGGGGCCCTTAAAAGGGGGAGGTTTTGGGGGGGGGTTGGGGCCCCTTTGGGGAAGCCCAAATGGCCCTTCTGTAGGAATTTGGGCCCCTTTGTTAGGGCCCGGTAGGGGCCCCCATTGTTGCCCCGGAAATTTCCCCCATTTTTTTGCCAGCTAGTGCCCCTTTGCCCGCTAGTGCCGCCCTCTGTTGCCAGCTAGTGCCCCCATTGTTTTCCAGGTAGTTCCCCCTCTGTTGCCCGGTAGAAAGCCCCCCTCTGTTGCCAGGGAGTGCCCCCATTGTTGCCAGTTAGTGGCCCCCTCTTTTGCCAGGTAGTGCACCCATTTTTTGCCCCGGTTTTGTTTTTCCCCTCTGTTGCAAATAGTGGGCCCCCTGTTGCCCGGGGAGTGCCCCCACGTTGGGCCCGTAGTTTCCCCCATTGTTTTCCCGGTAGGTGCCCCCAAATTTTTGCCCGGAGGAGGTGCCCCCCTTGTTTGCCAGCTAGGCCCCCTCTGTTCCCCCTAGTGCCCATCCCTTTTCCAGGGAGTGCCCCCATTTTGCCCAAAGGTTAAAATGCCCCCCCCTGTTGCCGGTAGATGCCCCCCCCTGTTTCCGGTTTGATGCCCCCTCGGTTTCCAAAGGGAGAAAGTCCCCTCTGTTGCCCGGAAGAGCCCCCCTTTGTTGCCAGGTAGTGCTCCCGATTGTTGCCCGGGGAGATGTCCCCTCTGTTTTCCCGGTAGATGTCCCCCCTTTTTTCCCGGTAGTGGGCCCCCCCTGTTGCCAGGAAGAGCCCCCCCCGTTGCCAGGTAGATGTCCCTCTGTTGCCCGGTTTGATGTCCCCCCCTGGTTTTCCAGGTAGTGGGCCCCCCTTGTTGCCAGGTAGTGCCCCCCTTGTTTCCCGGTAGTGCCCCCCCTGTTGCCGGGAGATGTGACCTCTGTTGCCAGGTAGATGTCCCTCTTTTTGCCGGGTAGTTGCCCCCTCTGTTGCCAGGAAGAGCCCCCTCCCTGTGCCAGGTAGATGTCCCCTTCTGTTCCCAGGTAGATGTCCCATTGTTGCCAGGTAGTGCCCCATTGTTGCCAGGTAGTGCCCCCTCTGTTGCCAGGTAGTGCCCCTCTGTTGCCAGGTAGATGCCCCCATTTTTTGCCAGGCAGAGCCCCCCCTTTAGCTAATAAAAATAAAATAAAAAAATCCACTTCCCTCACCAGGCCCCTGCAGTGCTGGCGCTCCCGACCGATCTCCTCAGCGGCGCAGGGGGAAGTGAGAGCAGCCGCGCGTCACTCCCCTGCAGCCGCGCGTCACTTCCCCCTGCGCCGCTGACCTGAAATGTGCGGCGGCACACCACTGGCGCAGGACATACAGGGGGAGGAGGGAGGAGAGGAACGATCCCTCCTGCCTCCTCCCGCACAGCGAGACTCCGGCGGGTGAAGCGGGCGCAGCGGGCGCTTCACCCGCTGTAGGACGGCCCGGCGGCGCCAGAGTAGCGCACTAGCGCTACTCCCGGCGCCGCGGCCATTTAAAGAGCCCCGCCGCCTGCTGGCGCGGGAGGGGGAAAGCCAACTCCCCCGGAGGGCGGGAGGGGAACCCCCAAAAAGCAAACCCCCCCGCCAAAAACGGGAGAGTTGGCATGGGAGTATATAAGGCAGCTGACACAGGCTCAGGGTGGAGCTGTGTGATAATGCTGGAGCCTCTGAAGTGAGGGAAGTGTAAAGCTGTCTCCAAGTTCCCTGTGAACATCTGTGCGGCTGACCTGGTGGAGGTGTTTTCATGTTGCTTTGTTTAATAAACCCCGTAGAAAGGACTTTTCTCGGTTTTGCTGTGAGAAGTGAAGGAAAGCACTTTTTGTAGTTTTTCAAAGCTGAGGAACATAAACTTTTAATTATGTTTTTGCACCTAAACCTGAGTCTGTGCTAATCCAAAGACTATCTATGAGCTCACACCCCTACACTGGTTAGCAGGGCCGGACTGGGAATAATAATCAGCCCTGGCACTAAGCCCCCAGCAGCCCACATACAATATCCGCTTAAAAAATTTCCCTTGTTCTCGCACCTCCACTTCTAAATAAAACATATAAAGCTGTTTACATGAGCATTTTTGGGGCTTTTTTGATGTTTTTGTCGTTTTTTTTTTGCAAAAGGGCAGAAATAATGCGTACATTTTGCACAAAAAAAAAGCATCAAAAAAAGCACCAAAAACCCCCCCGTGTAAAAGCCCCCTAACACAAGCAAGAAAGAAACGTGGTGCAGAGAAACCCCCCCCATCACAGAGTCAGGTGTCACTGCTTTTTAATCAGGGGGCAACCACACGAAAAATACATAAGCACCATTAGCCTACAACCCCGCCAAAAACCAACCACAGTATCAGGTCACATCACATCCCTGTATTAACCCACCCCACCCCCTATAAATCCAAGCCCCCCTGTAATAATTTCCCCAAAACCTCCTTATACCCCCCACACCCCCTGTATATATTTCCAAAAACCTCCTGTACATAAGCCACACTCCTCCTTATATAATCCCCCCCCCACAACCCCTGTTATAATCCCAGCACCCCTGTAAAATAATCCCCAACCCCCGAAAAAAATCCCACAACCCCCGTAAAATCCACACACCTCCTGTATATAATCCCACACACCCCTGTTATAAAACCCCCCCACCTCCTGTGATAATCCCACACACCTCCTGGTTTATAATCCCAACACCTCCTTTATATAAACCCCCACCCTGTGATAATCCCACACACCTCCTTGTTTGATCCCCCATACCTCCTTTATAAACCCCAAAACCTCCTTATAAATCCCCCCACCCCGGTATAGCCCACCCCCCCTGTATATCCCACACACCTCCTGTATACCCCACACACCCCCTGTATAATCCCACATACCCCCTGTATATAATCCCCCACACCCCCCTTTACATAATGCCACACTCCTCCTGTATATAATCCCAAAACACCCCCTGTATATAACCCACACACCCCCTGTAATAAACCCAACACCTCCGTTATAACCCACAACCTCCTTTTACCCCAACCCCTCCCTTTTCCCCAACCCCCCTGTATATTAATCCCACACACCCCCCCTTAAATCCCAATACACCCGTAAAAAAATTTTCCCACACACCCCGTATATAAACCCACACACCTCCCCGGTATAATCCCACACACCCGTGTATAATCCCCACACCCCTGTATATAATCCCAAAAACCCCCTGTATATAATCCCACACACCTCCTTATAAATCCCCCACCCCTGTTAGCCCCACACCCCCTGTATATCCCCCCCCCCCCTGTATACCCAACCCCTCTTGTATACCCCACACCTCTTGCACCCCCAAAACCCCCCCTGAAACCCACACCCCCCCCTGTATCCCCCCACACCCCCTGTATACCCACAACCCCTGTATCCCCCCAAAACCCCCTGTAAAAACCCACACCTCCCGTATACCCACACACCCCTGTATCCCCCACACCCCTGTTACCCACACACCCCCGTAATAATCCCACACACCCCCTATATAAACCCAAACACCCCTTTTAAAATCCCAAACCTTCGTTATAACCCCCCCACTTTTGTATAAATCCCACACACCTTTTTGTATAAAATCCACACACCTCCCCTAACCCCAAACACCTCCTGTATACCCCACACACCCCCTGTATACCCAAACCTCCTGTATACCCCACACACCTCCTGTATACCCAATACACCTCCTGTATACCTCAACACCCCTGTATAAACCCCCAACCCCAAACCCACCCACCACCTGTTACCCACACACCCCCTGTATACCCCCACACCTTCGTATACCCACACACCCCCCCTTTTATAAACCCACACACCCCCTTATATAATCCACCACACCCCCCGATAAATCCCACACACCCCCTGTATATAATCCACATACCCCCCAAAACCCCCCACACCCCCTGATACCCCACCAACCCCCCTATATAAGGCAACACCTTTTTATAATCCCACACACCCCCTGTATATAATCCCCCCAAAACCCCTGTAACCCCCCACCCACCTCCTGTATACCCCACCAACACCCCCCTGTATACCCCCCCCACACCCCCCCTATATAATCCCCACACCCCCCGTATATAACCCCCACACCCCCCGTTATAACCCACTACCTCCTGTAATAATCCCCAAACCCTCCTGTATATAAAACCCACACACCTCCTGTGTATAATCCCCCAAACCCCCTGTGTTTATAATCCCACACACCTCCTGTATAAATCCCACCACCCCTTATATAATCCCACAACCTCCTGTAAAACCCCCCACCCCCCCCTTATATCCCACCCACCTCCTTATACCCCACACACCCCTGTATCCCACACACCCGTATACCACACACCCCCTTGTAACCCACACACCTCTTGTATAAAACCCCCACACCTTTGAATACCCCACCACCCCTGTTACCCCCCACACCCCCTGAAAAACCCCCCAAAACCCCCCCCGTAACCCAACACCCCCTTATACCCCCCCACACCCCTTTACCCCACACCTCCTGTTACCCCACACCCTCCCGTAAACCCCCCCACCCCCGTATACCCCCCACAAAACCCCCTTTAAATAATCCCACACACCCCCCTGAATAAAAACCCACACACACCCTGTATATAACCCACACACCTTTGTATAAAAATCCCACACAACCTTCTTTTTATAATCCCACCACCTTCTTATATAAACTCACACACCCCCTTAACCCCAAACACCTCCTGTTACCCCCACACACCCCCTGTTACCCCACACCTCCTGTATACCCCCCCACATCCCGTAACCCCCTACACCTCCTTAACCCCACACACCCCCCTGTATTTCCCACACACCCCCTGTATACCCCACACACCCCCTGTATACCCCCAACTCCTGTTAAAACCCACAAAACCCCTTTTGTTACCCCCCAAAACCCCTGTAATAATCCCACACCCCCCGTATATAATCCCACACACCCCCTGTATATAAACCCAACAATTCTGTAATAATCCCACACACCTTTTTTTAATCCCCCACACCTCCTGTATACCCCCCAACCCCCCGTATATACCCCCCACACCCCCTTATACCCCCACACAACCCCCGTATCCCCACACAATGAGCCCCCATATATCAAATAACAAAGACATGAAACACAACCATGCACACATACCTTCAGTGCAGTCCACAGTGAGGCGACCATCACTGGGACTCCCGGGCAGGGAGGATGGGCCCCCGGGGGATCACAGCAGGGGGGGAGCCCCCCTGCCCACAGTGGCTGCTTACTTTCCCGAGCTTGTGTGGTGAGCAGCCGGCCCCTCCCCCCTCACCGCCCCGTCACCTCCTGCAGCGCCCCGCCTGCATTAGCACCATCCTGAGCTTGTGTGGTCCCAGGACGCACACACAGCTCAATAGACCGTCGGGATTAGGTTTGGGGCAAAAGGGGAGTCTTTTCCCGGGGCTTTGCCCCAACAGACTCCTGCGACGCCCCTGGTTACAGGGCAACTTCGGGGCCGCTGGGGCATCCCCGGGTCCTCGGGGGGCCCGATTACGGCGGCCGGCGGGTCTCTGTAGTGGCCGCCCGGACACTCTAAAAAGTATTCGCACTTGTGGGGGGTGCGGAGCACCCGGCTCACTGCAGCGGGCCCCAATTTGCACGAAGGCCTCTGCAGTGGGCCGCACCAAAATCAAATGTGTGCCGGCACAAGTGCGGCGGCCCTGCTTAAGGGGAACATGCCGGTAGGGATGCTCGGGCGCCCCCGTGTGACGGCTTTCCGGGCCCCCTCGGATTTTGCCCTGGGAAGGTTCTCAGTCCGGGGCCCGCTGGGTTTGTAGCTTACTATGAGCTATTCAAGAATTGTATGAGATGACAATATCCCTTTAACAGTCTCAGAATAAAGTCAAGTTAAATTATTTGAATAGTTCAAGCAGCAGACAAATCTCAATTAACTGCTTTGAAAAAAATTTGCAAATCGGGCCTGGTAGAGTTGCTGTAAGCCACTTTCACGAGAAACAAATGAGAGGATACTTGCTTGAGCCAGGAAACACATAAAGTGGATATCTGACCAGTAGAAGTATTTTGGTCTAATAAATCCAATTTTAGATTTTTGGTAACACGCAGACAAAGATGTGTGGTTCTCAGTATAAAGTATAGGGATGGTGTGTAGTGTTGTGTGAATGCTTTCCATGGTGAAACTGTTGATTGTGTAGGAGCTATTTAAAGACTACGGAAAGTGAAGTTCAGTGTCAGATAACTTGGGCTCTAGAGTCACCACACCGAAGCCAAATGTTTGGAATAAGTTGGACCCAGTATGTCAAGGAAACGTAGCTGTCAAGGACTCAGCATACATGGTAGCCTCTTCAAAACTGTTTAAACACTAAACCTGGCAGCTACTGTAACTCATAAAGTTGGTCGAGAAAAGCTGAAGAGAGTTGCCTAGGGAAAAAATCCTCTTTCCAAATAATAACCTCTCAAAGCTAGGCCCTTTTGTAATGTACGTTAATTACATTTTCTGTAGGCTTTCTGCAGTTCTACATCAGCTGTTTGATGACATAACCTTCAGTAGTTCTGTTTCCTTTCACACACAGGAAACAACTGAGTCAAGCCCAGGAGATCAGGGTACTAAAAGGGTTCTGCTGTTTTCATGGCATTCTTGAAAGCCATACCCCTTTGCTCTTTCTTCCCAAGACTCCCATCCTCCTCCTCCAATGCTATGCTCATATTGGGGGAAAGGCCTTCCTAGCACTCTTAACAGTGCTAGAGTAAAAGTCTATGTATAGTTCATTAAATTTTACTATGTTCTGATTAATTTTCTGTGCCAGGTCTTGAATTCTTAATCATTTGTATGAAAGATATAATCTGTCAGGGATAGTTTGGTTGGGCATGTCAACTAATTAGGCAGTTGACATGCCCAACCAACTAAGGTGTATGTGAGGTATACATGCATGTTATGTGTGCTAGGAGGGAAGGTTTACTATTTTGATCATACAAATTTGTTTAAACTACCTTTACAAAGAATCATAATAATTTTTGTTGTTCATATAAATTTAATTGTAGTCATACTGATTTACTTTCTATTTTCTATTTACTGTATTTTTCATACTGTAAGACGCAATGGACCATAAGATGAGCCTATGTTTTAGAGGAAGAAAATAATTTGAAGGAAAATGTACGGACTCACTTTTGGGGACATGAAATGACCCCCCCCCCAAAAAAATCACAATTTTTGTGTTTGGATTTCTTTTTCTTCTACGTAGTTCAGTGATGATAGAAGTCGGACTTTTACAAATACGGTGATAGAATATTTTTTTTTTATATGTTTTTTTTATTTGGTCCAAACAATCCTTGTTTATTTGTGAAAATATCAAAATATCATGAAAAGAAACTATACCCCTTAAAGTATTTACAACAGTGTTTAGGAAGTTTGTTAGCCCTTTAGGTATTTCACAGAAATTAAGGCAAAGGTTTTTTTTTGCAGATTTTCAGTTTTTTTTCCATTATTCACTGGAACACGGTACATGTGACCAGGGAAATGCAACTTAATATTGATTCCCCAGATTCTTGCTGGTTTTAGAGATATCCCTAGTGATCTATGTGGCTCCACCACAAGCCTCAGAATAGGAGAAGCACCTACTGGACTTTGGAGTCTCATTTTAATTACAATTTTATTTAGGCGTCTTTCCAGGTTTGGAGACTCCCTAAGGTGCTAAAACTTAATAAACACCCCTAACAGCCCCCATATTGGAAACTACACCCCTTAAGAAATGAGGCTTATATCCAGGGGTGTACTGAGTATATCAGACCCACAGATGTTTCACAATTTTTTTTTAGCGTTTGGCGGTGTAAATGAAAAAAATAATTTTAGCTGAAAATGTTTCATTTTTACAAGGAATCCTGGAAAAAAAAGCATCCCAAAATTTGTTACTCAATTTCTTCCAAGTTCAGCAGTAGGGAGGGAGCGTTATTTGGCTTTTGTAACGCAGCTTTTGGTAGGTGCCTTGTCGCATTTGTAAAGCCCCCAGGGAACACATCTAGTGGTGTATTGTGCATTTTGGGCACAATACAGGGGTTCTGTAGTTCTTTAGCATTGGGCCAAGGAAAAAGAAAATAGTGATTCCGCCATTGTTTTTTGGGTTTCATCTTTAGTGTTCGCAAGTGCGGTATAACTGGTAAAATAACTTGACTATGTGAGTCGGTACAATTTCAATAATATCAATTTGACATTGTTTTTTATGTTTTACTACTTGAACACTTTAGAAATGTGTAAAAATTGCGTTTTTATGTTATCTTATTCTGACAGCCATAACTTTTTTTTATTTTTCTGTATACGGAGCTGTGGAAGGGCTTGTTTTTTGTGGGATGAGTTGACATTTTTATTGCTATCATTATGGGGTTCATATGATGCTTTATATCATGGTTTTAGGGAGGTGAGATGTACAAAATACAGCAATCCTGGTAGTGTTTTATATTTTAATTTTTACAGCGGCCACAGTGTGGTATAAATGACATGTTAATTTTACTCAGCAGGTCAATACGATAATAGCAATACCAAATTTACATTTCTTGTTTTGTTTTACTGCTCTTACACAACAAAAACACTTGTAAATAAAAAGAAACCACATTTTTGCAGCGCCAAAGTCTGAAAGTCTTATTTTTTTTTTTTTCCTGTGTACGGAGCTATGTAGTGGGTTGTATTTTGTGGTTTAAGTTGTGGTTTTTATTTGTAACATTTTTTGGGGGATGTGACTTTTTGATCTCCTTCTGTTTTGTGGGAGCTAGCAATTCTGGTGAGGTTTTTTATTTTTCTGTTTTTACAGCATGTTAGTTTTGTGACATGTTAGTTTTACTCCATGGGTCGATATGATTATGGCAATATCCAATTTTTATAGTTTTTTCTGTCATAGCATTTTTAACTTTTTTATTTTGCCGTATACGGAGTTGTTTAAGGGCTTTTTTGAAGTTTTAATTGGTACCATATAGAAATTTAAATTACTTTTTGATTGCTTTTTATTCCATTTTATGTGCAGCAGGATGTAGAAAAATCGCAATTCTGCCATTGTTTTTTTTTTTTATTTTTACGTCGTTCATCATGTGGATTAAACAATGTGACAAATTTAAAGGCTAGGTTGCTATGCACCTGGCGATACAAAATATATGTCCATTTTTTATGGGGGTGCTAGCATTTGGGGAAAGGGTAGTGTGTATGTTTTTACTTTACTTTTTTGTTAGAATTCCAGCGCTGGTCATTTCCTACAGTGCAAGGAGTCATATACAGCTGACTCTGTGCGCTTAACGTGTGGGCTCGTGAGCACTCACGATTTCCTGGGAGTTCAGGAGATCAAATTGCATAAAGCACTTGCTATTTGGACGTTCCTGAAAGTACAAATGTGCTAAGGGGTTAAAGATGTTACAATAGTGTAACCATCCCTAATTACCAAATAGAAACAGGGGATTTATTAGCCCACAGTAGTCAGTATGTAACTACTGGGCAATCACACAAATAAACCAGTTTACAGAACCAGTGCATATATAGAGCGATAAAGTGGATTGTCTGAAACACAGCCAAATGAAGGTGTTAAATCAAAACCAAGCATTATAACAGCTATAATGTAGCAACAACCAATACATAGCAGCTGAAATCCATTTGTTTGTTAAGACCATATGGAACATATGTATTTAAAGTAGGATAATCTTTATTTATATAGCGCCAACAAATTTCGCAGCACTTTACAATGTAGAGGGTATAATTACAGACAAAAGACAGACATTACACAGTGAAAGCTACTTACAGGTGAGACACAAGGTGTGAGGGCCCTGCTCGCAAGAGCTTACAAACTATGAGGGTGCCTGCGGGAAACAAATGGGGAGAACTGCTAAATATACAATGGCCCAGCCAAGATTTATAAAAATGGGCAGGTATAAATAAAAATTTGGTGAACCTGCCACCATGACTGTACATCTATATACAGATAAGTACCTGTGAGTACCCTTGTGTAGGGAGTGACAGAAATGTGTGTGATAGAAGGTGTGGGTTAGCAATTAGTGTTTTTGGTAGGCCTGCCTTAGAAGATGTGTTTTCAGGACACTCTTAAATCTACGAAGGCTGGGATTGTGCCTGATGGTTCATGGTAGGATGTTCCAGAGAATGGGTGCAGCACGTGCAGAATCTTGAAGACGGGCATGGGAGGTTCGGATGATTGTAGTCTGTAGTTTGATGTCCAACGCTGAGCGGAGAGAGCGGACAGGGTGGTAGACAGAGATGAGGGAGGAGATGTATGGGGGTGCAGCACTGTGGAGAGCTTTAGGGGTGAAAGTGATGAGTTTATGCTGTATTCTGTACTGGATGGGCAACCAGTGCAGCGAGTGACACTGGGTAGAGGCATCAGTATAGCGGCTGGAAAGACAAGCCTGGCTGCTGCATTCAGGATAGGTTGGAGAGGGGAGAGTTTACAGAGAGGGAGACCGATAAGCAAGAAGTTACAGTAGTCAAGACGAGAATGAATAAGAGCAACAATGAGGGTTTGAGTTGTTTCCACAGTGAGAAAAGGACGGATTCTGGAGATGTTCTTGAGGTGCAAGTGACAGGAGCGGGCAAGGGATTGGATATATGGGGTGAAGGTCAGATCAGAGTCTAGAATAACCCCATGACAGCGGGCCTGCTGCCTAGGAGTTATGGTGATGCCACACACTGAGAGAAAAATAGCAGATGGGGGTTGGTTAGTAGATGGAGGAAAAACAAGAAGTTCGGTTCTTGTGAGGTTTAGTTGGAGATAGAGAGAGGACATGATGTCAGAGACAGCGGACAGACAGTCACTGGTGTTTTGTAGCAGGGCAGGAGTGAGGTCTCGGAAGAGGTGTATAATTGAGTGTCATCAGCGTAGAGATGGTACTGGAAGCCAAATCTACTGATGGTTTGGCCAATGGGGGCTGTATAGATTGAGAAGAGGAGTGGACCAAGAACTGACCCCTGAGGGACCCCAACGGCAAGAGGGAGAGGAGAGGAAGTAGAACCTGCAAATGAGACACTGAAGAAGCAGTCAGAGAGGTAGGAAGAGAAACAAGCAAGAGCAGTGTCCTGGATGCCAATGGTGCTGAGCATGCTGAGGAGAAGATGGTGATCAACAGTTTCAAATGCTGCAGAGAGATCCAGAAGAAACAACAACGAGTATTTGCCCTGAGATTTAGCAGTGTGGAGGTCGTTAGGGACTTTAACTAGAGCAGTTTCTGTGGAGTGTAGGGTGCGGAAACCTGATTGTAGAGGGTCAAGAAGAGAGTTAGCAGAGAGATAGCGGATTAGGCGAGAGTAGACCAAGCGTTCCAGGAGCTTAGAGATAAAGAGAAGGTTAGAGACTGGTCCGTAGTTGGCAGCACAGGATGGGTCCAGGAAAGGTTTTTTTAGTAGGGGAGTTATAGTAGCCTGTTTAAAGGAGGATGGGAAGATCCCAGTGGAGAGAGAGAGGTTACAGATTGCAGTAAGGTGAGAGAGGATAGCTGGAGAAATAGACTGGAGAAGGTGGGAGGGAATGGGGTCGCTAGAGCAGGTGGTGGGGCGAGCAGACAGGAGAAGCCTGGATACTTCTTCTTCTGTCGTTGGGTCAAGAGCTGAGAACACACTAGAGGATGTGCAGGGAGGGACAGGATGGGTTCTGCTTGGGGTTTGTGATGAGATGTTATGCCAGATACTGTCAATTTTGTCTTTGAAGTGAGTGGCCAGATCCTCAGCACAGAGGTCAGAGACCGGGGCCTGAGCTTTAGGCCTGAGAAGGGAGTGGATGGTGTCAAAGAGGCGTTTTGGGTTGTTGTGTAAGGTTGAGATGAAGGAGGTGAAATATTTTTGTTTGGCGCTGTGAAGGGCAGTGTGATAAGTAAACATCCAAAACGATTCTTTCTGTAACAATTGTTTATTCAAATCCCCTCTATGGATGGACAGAGGAGTTCTGTCAATCCCCATACACTTGAGATGTTTGGAATTGACCTGCCAAATATGTCGGGCAATGGGTGTATCACATTGATGGCGCATATTGCAAAGATACCCTCCTGTGCAATTGGCATATTGTCTTGCCAATATTTTTCATTTGGCAAGAACATTTAATCATGTAAATATGTTGGTCGATTTTCAGTCGATGAATTATTTAATCAGAAATTGCTCTTTAGTGTGAGAACTACAGAAGGTTGAACCCTTCTGCGTAAACTCACGTCATGCCATCTGGACATTTGAAGACACCCTTATATTGGTGGAGCTAGGTTTCGTTTTGAGCAGAGACAATGTAACTGTGAACAAAATGGTCTCTAAGATTCTTACCTCATCTGTACATGATGGAGGGGTGGTCACTTACATAATTTCTGATCTTAAGGTCCATCTGCAAAACTTACCAGTCTTTATGGAAAATCTGTTTAGCTGATGCTGTGGCATTGTCAAATGTACCAATGATCTAAATTGGTGCCATTGAGTCATTAGAGCCATTGTTTACTTTCGGTACTAATAGATGTGTTTTCTCCTGAGTGACATCAGCCTTTAAGGCCCTTATTAATACATGATCAGGATAGCCTTTACAATGAAAATGATTCCTTAAAGGGGTTGTCTCACTACATCAATTCATCTTACCTCAGTTCTGTTCTCTCGGTTTTATTTTTGAATTCACGGGACTGTTTACCGGCTTTACTGGTTACTCCTGGCCTGCAGTGACGTGCTGCTGAGGACACAAGGTCTGTAGCTATAATGACCAACACTGGCAGCCTATCAGAAGAGATCTAACAGGTCTGTAGCTATAGCGACCTGAGGATCTGATGAAGCCTAAGCAAGAGGGGATATCTAGGAATAGGTAGGACAATTTTAATGGACACATATTGCAAAGTGACTTGCTTCTACAAGATCTTTAACATAAAAAGCAATCCTTGTAGTGAGAAAACCCCTCTAAATCTGCCTGTTGCTTGAGAAAATCCAACTTCTTACACGGCAATACTGGCCACGCAGTATTCTCCTTTTAAGGGGTATTGGATGGCTACTTTTCCACTGCAAAAGTGAATTTGTCGCAATGAGTTTCCGATATATGGTTGTGGACAGTTCTCCAGAGGAAAGTTTTGAGTTACGAACATCTAGAAAGGGCAATGTGATGGCTTCAACCATCAAATGTAATCCATAAGGATTCATTGCAAAAAGAAATATACCTTACTAAAACATAACTTTTATCATTAATCGATTAAAAAGAACATCCCACCTATAAATAAAAATCAATACACAAATAGCGTCTAGAGGCCTTGAAGAGAAGATATGTAATCATAACATCGGAGATAACTTACGATTAGAAGAAAACATCCATGGCAGATGTGTAAAGGATCTGCATCCAATCCTATTCACAATGGAAACTCCGAATTTTCAGTGGTGCTGAGACCAAAGAAAATAGATTTGTGGTGGCATGCATGAAATTTGGCGTGTTAACGCCAAATTTCATGCACATAACATTAGCCTAGAATGCACCTGATTTATAAACCTGCTCTACAGCGGGTCATAAATCAGGCGTATTCTAGCAATAACACGACATTTCTGGCTCAGATATACCACTCTGAAAGCGGTGTACCTGTTCCAGCAGCAGTGCTCCTGGAAATGTTGTAGCGAAGCTATAAATCTATAGCTTCGCTACAGTTCTAGTGCGCCCCCTGAGATCAGGCGCATTACAAATTACCGCAGGCGAAATGTAATGCGCCTGATAATGTCGTGCGGCACATTTAACAATGTAGTGAATGGGGCTGTGCCTAATATCGGGCTGAAAAGACACCAAATATCCGGCGCAGTCCCGATCATACATGCCGCCCTTGATGAGTAAATGGCTCCTTTAACACATTACCGCCGGAGCCAGTTTTGGCCTTCCTGACAGAGCCCAGTTTTTAAAATCAGATGTGTGTCACTTTATGTGAAAATATCTTTTTGACACTTTTCGTATCCAAGTGATAAAGAGATTGTTTTCTCGTGACACATTGTGCTTTAAATTAGTAAGAAATTTTGGTCCATACAATCCACAAGTTTATTTGTGAAAAATGTCAAAATATTATGAAAATTTTTTAAAAATTGCAATTTTCAAAGTTCAAAAATGTCTGCGTGTAAAACAGATCGTTATTCCACTCAAAATAGTTTATAAATAGCATCTACCATATGTCTATTGTAGGTTGGCATCATTTTCTAAAAGTTTTTTTTTCTACATTAGGGGGCTTAAAAATTTAGTAGTAATTTTTCAAATTTTCAATAAAATTTACAAAATAGATTTTCTTGTTTGTTTTTTTTCACGACAGTCACCATGAGGGTTAATTAACGTGACATATTTATAGGGTGTGTCGTTATGCATGCGGAGATACCAAATATGTGTACTTTATTTATTTTTGATCTTTTTTGGGGCGATTGGTTTTTGTAAAGGGGAAAAGGGTGTACATGTGTTTATTTTATTTTTTGTGTTTGTGTTTTACTTTTTTTAAACTTTTTCACATATTTTTAGAGCTCACTCTGGCTGTGGGGAATGCGGCATGATTCCAGCGGTAATATCGCAAGATTGTCATGATGTACCCATACATCAAGTTGTGGGAACCCCTCCCCGACCTTGACATGTGGGTACGTCAGATGTCGGTAAGGGGTTAAATGAATGGTGAGCAATGGGGTGTAGGAAACATAATTAAAATACCTATACTCTCCCCTCTCTCACCCTTCCTAATGGCGGGGACATCACCCCGAAAAGGGCGGCTCTACAGAACAGCACAGCCCTAAATAATAAAGGTGCAAAAAAGCACCTAAAGACAAAATGAAAAAATCCTAATGTGTTTCCTCCTCCGTGGTTGGAGGGTTCCTCAGGGGATAAATGATAGTGAATCTGACCAAAAAAGCAGAGGGTAACTTGATAGTTGGGGTATATACCCCAATCACAAAAGTCTGATAGTGGACCCCCTGTGATGTAAGATGATGCCAATGCCACCCCAATGATGTAGAGGCCATTATGTCGGATGACTCTATATATACAAGATAGGTCCCTCCCATATGATGGCCAGGAATATGTGTGTGACTATTCCACTTATAAACTCATCTCATCTATAATATGAAGTAAACAGATTCCTGCTGATGTTGCACAAGCATGTCATGTGCCTATTGCGATAACCTAGATACCAAAGCTCCCCTTCTCACTCCTAATCGGCATCCCCAAAATCCCGAAGCCTAAATGGTGCAAAAACCCTGACATGAAAAAATAATGGCCCCTCCCGAGTTTGGTTTGGATTATGTTAATGAACGACAAAAGGAGTGAGGACTGCAAGCATAGGCCACATTATTATATCTGCTGACACATTTCTAACTGCATCTGTCTGCCAGTTTGACAGAGCTTTATCCGCTTATCTATGACCCCGTCAGCTTTCAAGAATGACCTGCTCCTCTTCAAAGAGGAGATTCATAAATCTCAAGGAGCTAGCTGTCACTTTCTTCTCTGACTTGTTGATAAAGGCCTACATCTACTGGAGGGAGCCAAAGTAATCCGCAGACCTCTTGGTACTATACAATTTTTTTTTGTATAGTTATTAAGGCTCTGCACCTCCTGCAGGAGTACGCAAGATATATTGTAGTTCTGTCCGCTCTCAGCTGTTTGCCTCTTCTCTAAGGGCAAGTTCACACTACGTTTATGGCTTACATCAAAAGTATACGTTTTGACACCAAGAAGCAGTATTGGAATCTATAGTTTGACATAACTTTGATAACTTTCTAACAGTTTTCATAAGTATTATTTTAAACTACTTTTTATATTCCTAAACAAGCAAAAGGATTCTACTTTGATCGATCCTGTTTTCTAAAAATCCTGTTTTCTTAAAAATTACAGATATATCTGAAACATGAATACCAGAAAAGTGACATTCAAGTGTCTTACAAAATATGCATAGATTTTGTAAATTTTGTGATTGTTTTATTACTCTGTTATGAAGGCAAGGCTAATGCTATAGCAACTGCTGCCTTAACTATTATGGGAATGCAGCACAAATTTACAATAATGCCCCCCCCACCAACATGCTTGACATCTGTTATTAACTAACAGTGTCTTCTTTATCATCATTCTAGAACTGAGTAGCATATGGAATTCTTTAGGGTTTTTGCATTTGTGTTTTAATATGTTTTGTTACAAATAATTAAATTAATAAAAATGAATAGACTTTGTTTCCGTGAGACTGAAACTGATACCAAAAGCATCTGTTTCTTTCAGTCTTTATCAGTTTTGTTATTATCTGTCTTTATTTTATCACAAAATGCAGTGGGTAATAGGTTGAAAAAGTGAACCAAAGATTCAGTTTCTTATTGGTTTTACAACTTTTGTACAGGAATATATTAGCTTTAAAATGTAACAGCGCAGGTTGGCACAGGATGATATTCTGAACGTTTTATCAAATAATAGCCAACCCAGCAGTCACATGCAAAAATTATATGACGCATGTCTGAAATGCAAAAACAGCAGGACTAACAGGCAGACAGATGAGAGTGACACCATAAAGGCTTCAACTCATAAGCAAGGCTGTGGCAAAGATAGCTCTCCTTGAATCTTTCCCTAGACCTGGCCGTTCCACTGTCCCTAACAATGGATCCCTGGACCCTATTCTGTCCATAAAAAATCCCTAAAACATGGTCCTAAGCTACAATTTACCCTAATACCAACAATCTGGCACTAAAGAAGACAACTGACACAGAACAACTTAAGCAGAACCAGAAATGTAAAATAAACCAAACCCTCTAAATAACTGGGTAAGAAAAAAAACAAAAAAACGTAGATTACTAGATACACCACAATATATCAATAATTAGGTCAGTATAACTATCGAAAATCACTACACAAAACAACTACTAACTAAAAGGAATTACCTTTACTAAATATTAAATAAAAAGTGAAAATATTTAATAACACACCAATTAGTAACTGAACAGGGTTACACAGAAAACCTAAAACAGATAGGGGAATGGTACAGATTAATTCAAATAAAACAAAAATAATATTATATTGGATTGTTCGTACCCACTTATAAAACCCACTTTAAATAGTATGGGTAATTGTAAAAAGGTAATCTAAATCAATGACACAAAATAGACATCCCAACACATATGTTAAACTATTCCCCCCATAGAAACCTTAACAATCTAACCCAATCTCATATACCTGTAATGGCTGCCATGTGTGAACACAGTCCCACCGCGCGTTTCGCATAGGCTTCCTCTGGGGAAGCGTACAATTACTAGAACTGGGCCAATCAGAACAGAACTATATACACAGAAGATACTAAATAAACCACAACAAAACGAGAGTATTGGGTATAAAAAATATCATTTTTATTGTATAACAATCTAAAAGCCAAAATCTGGGGGTGCAAACATATACTACGTTTTCATAAAAACCCAAAAAAGACGAGGATGTCAAAAACACTCCAGGGAAAGATCTATTATAAATATATCTTAAAGGTAATAATAGATAAATTATCACGATTAGACAACCCATAGAGATAACAACCACTAACACACAATAGATGTAAAAATATTCCCAGGATAGGTGTCCCAATTCAAAATGAAAAGGTGTATGTCAAATTTACCCAAGGGGTTGTTAATCTCCCAGCCCCAACGGGATTTCGCGGTAAATAACGCTTCCCCAGGGGGATATAAAAAATAGATCCCAAATCTCTTAAATACCAGTCTATACAAGCCCTGATCAGGAGGGACAGCACGGCGCAGCGCCGTTCGGAGACGGCATACCCAAAGCCCCACATCCACACTCCCCCGCCAAAGCGCATGCGCGGGAAAAACTACTTCCGCACATGCCGCAGTAAGTTAAGGTTTCCGGAGCGGTGCTGGTAACAAAAAACCTCCCAAAACTGCCACGCGCACCCCCTCCGATGAGACCGCAATCCCAAAAAACCAGGGCACGTACAACCAAAGAGGGGAGAAGTACATTCAAGCACAACTAGATTGTAACGTAAACCCCCCCTGTTGTGATGGTGGATACATTACAGACATGGAAATATAGACATAAATTACAAATAACATAGATAAAAAATTATTAAAAACTACATAACATTAAAGGGCAGACAAAAAAAGGAAATTCACGGAGTACTCATGAAGTCTATATCACGGATGCATGTCTGCTTTAAGGGCACAGAGTACGAGAGGTAAGATACCATGGACCATATGAAAAATAAACAAAGGGTACAAAAAATAAAAAATAAAAATTGTGAACTGATTAAAACCATAAAAATAAGTAAAAAAAGTGAGGGGGGAAAAAAGGAAAAAGAACAACAACAATAATAGAGGGGCAATGATATACACGGAGTAAATTTGTAACGGGAAGAAAATGGGGGGAACGGAAGGGGGGGGAAGAACTCTAATCAAAAAATCAAAAAAATCAAAAAATCTGATCAAATGAAAGGGGCAAAGTTTAACTTCTCATTAAGCCCACCTTGGTGTGCCTTCAGTATTTTAAAGTTGAGATCCATTTTTGTTTCTCTCTTTCCGTGTGACCTCATAATATTACCCTCTTAAATTCCACAAGTGTATAACATCAAAACCCATATACCTTGAGTGTTCTTGTAATCCAATCCGTGATATTTTTTACGGATAATGTCGACGGGAGGGTCTTCAATGGAGGAAAGATCATCACAATGCTTGGGCTGCTTCAATTTCGCGAACATGTATGCGAACGCGAAACTTTCAGTGTCTCGCCGATGTAAAGCCAATTGTAAAAATGTTTATTGCAGGACATTGTGCCATATAAATCAGTTTTTTGTATTACATGTTATAAAATGATAGATCTGAAAAAAACGTGACCCATCGGCATTTTTGAACCGTATCAGACGAACCATGTTGCAGCATGCAACGCATTTGTCACAAGGGAAAAACCCAACCATTTGGACCACGGGTCATGAAAGGATTTAACATTAGGCTTCCACATAGTGGATCCTTAACTAGTTGGTCCCTCGATTTGGATCCCTCCGGGCCGTCATCAGAGGGTATTCAGAAATTTTTATTTCCATGGGATACGTTCTTAATAAATCCCAATGTTTATGTAATATTTGTCATAAATTAGACCATTGTTGGTTATAGGTAGTATGAATCGAACTTGCGAGTCATCTTTTTTCTCATATTTGATTGTAATAATATGAGTTCCCTCGGGGTTCTTTTAGCGCGGAAGTAAGCTTGTTTAGTTTTTTATTACTGTATGCCAAGTTCATTAAGCGATGTTTTAAATCGAGGCCTGAGCCTCAAAGCTCGAATCACGAGAGCATATACGTCGAATGCGTAAAAACTGACCCATAGGGGATTGCTTTTATAGTCGCTGGATTATGAAATGATGCAATAAAGAATTGACGGACGTACTCTTACGGTATACGTCAGTCTGTATCACATGCACCCATCAAAACTTGGATGGAATATCCAGGAATCAATTTGATGTGTTTCCGCCCTATACGTTAATTTGATGTTATATTCGTTATCGTTTAAGTGTATGTCATAAAATCACGTAAGGTTGGGACTAGTGCCGTGCCATAAAAATAGCACGTCATCATGTAACAGAACCAGGCATTGGCCCTATCAGCCATTCCTGTTATGTCATCCTGAAAAATACAGCGTTCCCATTACCCAAGGAAACAAGGTTTGCATAGCCGGAGAGCATGCTGCACCCATGGCGGGTTGCCTTGAACATGTAAAATAAAAATGTGTCCCGAAAAACAATAAACATTGTGTGTTTAGATAAAACTCAATAGATATAAACTCAACTGGCATAAAACTCCATCTAAGGCCACTTCTCTATAGAATAAATTTCACAGCATCAAGCCATCGAATGACGAACCTATTGGGTTTTGTAGAGCAACATCAACGTCCGCCGTCACCAAGTATGTTCCTGGTTCAACGTTAATCCACCGTCAATCCGTATGAGCACGTCCGCGTGTCACGGACATATGGATGGTATAAGTTCCACCAATGACTTGAGTAGTGGTCAATGATATTTGCAGGCAGGGTCAGATATTTCCCCCAATGCCGAGTACACGATCGGACGTCCCAGGCGGAATTGATGGGATCTTTGTGCACCTTGGAGGAAGGTATAAGTGTTGGAATTCTTAGGGCAAAGCACGAAACAAGCTATCATATACTGTTTTGGTGATTATTCACCTTTCATATGCCTTCTGCAAGATCTTTCCAATTTTCCACCAAAAAGTTTTTAATGGGGTTATAAGAGATTTTCCTATAGGTTTGTTTATCCCGTAATTGGCGATTGGCCTCCTTCTCAAAACTCACTACCGGCCATACCACAACATTCCCACCCTTGTCCGCTGGTTTAAATATTACATCTTTCATGGAGCGGAGTTGTTCCAACGCATTTCTCTGCGCCCTAGAAAGATTATCTACTCCATGTCTCCTAGACAGTCTCCTCATTTCCGAGGATACCAATTTTACAAAGATTTCTATAGATGGACACAGGGACAAGGGCGGGAATCGTGATGATTTAGAACATAACTGTGAGGGAAAATCCCCCCCTACAGACTCACTTTGTTCTAATAGGAGCTCCTCCAAGGCTTGGACGGCATTCCTCTCATCCTCGGTAGGCAGTGCCTCATGGTCCCTACTGGCGTGTAGTTTTTTAAGGACCAGTTTTCTAGCAAAGAGGTGTAGGTCTTTCAGGGCTGTGAAAAAGTGAAAGGAATTAGTAGGTGAAAATGACAGCCCCAGACCCAGTACCTCCTCCTGTGCTGAAGACAGCACATGAGATGACAAATTGATTACCTTCAATTTACTTCTGGTGGAGGCATTGACCTCTCGAGGAGGAGGGGCTTTGCCACGTCCGGTCGTATTCTTGCCTCTTTTTTGTTGTTGTGAATTATTGGCTCCCTGGTCGATATCGCCATCATATCTAAGGCGTAAGGCACTATCTTGTGAGCGAATAGAGGCCATTGACCCCGATCTTGAACGCGATCTGGATCTATCCCCATTCCTCCTCCACTTATACATCCTTCCCGTTTGCAGATCACTGATATCCCTCTGCAATTTTTTAGATTTCATATCACAAATGTCTTTCTCCCACTTGCAAAGGTTTTTGTCCAACTCCGATATAAGTGCCTCTAGTTGAACTTCCGATAAGGAATTTTGTAATTGTAATTGTGTCTGTGACATTTATTTCCATGGTCTGTTACATGTCATCACTCCACACAACAGGCGGCGGTTACGTTACGATAATAGTTGTGACGTGAATTGTACTTCTCCCACTCTGCTGTTGTACGTGACCTGTGTTTTGGGATTGCGGTCTACTATCGGACGGTTGTGTGCGCGTGCGCAGTGGGATGGATTTGTTACCAGTAACGCTCCGGCGACCTTAAAAGTACTGCGCGCATGTTCGGAAGTAGTCTTCCGCGCATGGCGATGTGGCGCGGGAGTGCCGGTGTGGGGCTTGGTATGACGTCTCCGAATGCTGAGCATGCGCCTAGCTGTACCTCATGATCAGGGCTTGTATAGGATGGTATCTAAGAGAGGTTGGATCTTATATTGTTATATCCCCCTGAGGAAGCTTTTATTTTACACGAGGAATGCGCGTTGGGCATGGGAGAATTATACAAAATCACTTGGGTAAGATTTGACACTACACCTTTTTATTTGAATTGGGAAACCTACTCCAATGGGAATAGTATTATACATCTATGATGTGTCTAGTGGTTCGTCTAATCTCGATGGTGTTGTCTAATCGTGATCATTTATCTATTATCATACTTTAAGATATATTTATATATAGATCATTACCTGGGGTGTGTTTGTGAACATCTCTTCTGTCTTTTTTGGATTTTTATGAACACGTTAGTATATGTTTGCACTCAGATTTTGGCTTTTAGATTGTTATACAATAAAAATTATATTTTTTATACCCAATCTCTGTTTTGTTGTGGTTTATCTAATATGCTTTATAGGAGAGGGGCTTATTATGTGGTGGTATTACAATTGTAAACCCCAGTGTTATATCAAAAGTGGTTGGATTTTTGGATTGTGTACAGAAGATACTAATCAAATTCCTAGCGGATTGGCTTTCAACCTGAAGAAACTTTATTAAAGCTAGCAATAACTACTCCACTAGTGAATTCCTGACGCACAACCTGCTCAGATGATCTGCACTAAAACTTGTAACTACTTTACAATATACAGTTGAAAAAAGAAGTTTACAAAGACTATTAAAATGGACACATTTGCATTGTTTTTATCATATATGACATGTGAAAATCAGAATAAACCTTACTTGTTTTAGGGTCAATTAGGATGATCAAAATTCATTTATATTTGCCAAATGCCAGAATAATAAGAGATAATTTTTTAAGGCATTTTTTATCACTTTATGCAAAGTCAAAAGTTTACATACACTAGGATTACTATACCTTTAAAGAGTTTGGGACAGTCCGTATGATGATGTCATGTGTTTGGAAGCTTCTAATAGGTTTATTGGCAACATCTGAGTTAGTTAGATACACACCTGTCGGTGTTTTTTAAAGCACACCAGAAACACACTGTTTCTGTGTGTAACATTGTGGGAAAGTCTAAAGAAATTAGCCAGAATCAGGAAGAGAATTGTGGACTTGCATAAGTCTGGATCATTCTTGGGTGCAATTTCCAGATACCTGGAAGGTTGTGTGCCTCGTTCATCTTACAAACATTATTTACAAGTACACCCATAAAAACCCAAAAAAGGAATGTCAGCCATCATACCGCTCAGGAAGGAGACAAGTTTTTTGTCAGAGATGAACATGCTTTGTTCCGACATGTGCATATTAACTCAACTCAAGAACAAAAGCAAAAGGCCTTGTGAAGATGTGGGCGGACGCTGGTAAGTTTGTGTCATTATCCCCAATGAAACGAGTACTGCATCAACATGGCCTGAAAGGCCACTCTGCCAGGAAGAAGCCATTACTCCAAAAGAAACATATAAAAGCCAGATTAACCCTTGCAAATGCACACAGGAACAAAGACCTACATGTTTGGAGATATGTCCTATGTTCTCATGAAACTGAACTTGAACTGTTTTGCCATAATGACCATCATTACGTTTGGAGGAAAAAGGCAGAAGCTTGGAGGCCTAAGAACACCCTGCCAGCTGTGAAACACGGGGGTGGCAGCATCATGTTATGGGGTTGTTTTGTTGCAGAAGGGACTGGTGCATTTCACAAAATAGATGGCATCAGGAGAAAAGAAGATTATGTGGCAATACTGAAGCAACATCTCAAGACATCAACCACAAAGTTAAAGCTTGGGCAGAAATGGGTTTTCCAAATGGACAATATCCTGATGCATTCTGCCAAACTGGTTACAAAGTGGTTTGAGTACGGCAAATGTCAGTGAGGGGTTAATTGGAAGACTTTTGATCACAACAAATTATAGTTTGGACTTGTCAGGCAAAAGTAGCCAGTAGTCCGACGGCAGATATCAGATGCAGGAGTACAGGTGACAGTATCCGAAGGTAACAGCTAGCAATGCACAGGTCAAGATCACAGAAGAACATCGACAATCTGCCTCAAAGCAAATGAAGGAAGTTCCTTAAGTCCCAGGAGGTGGCCAGCAATTGGAGCACAGATGATGCGTTGGCCCTTTAAATCTGCCAGCACCAGCGGGAAGTAGAGCAGAAATGTGGTGAAGTATGTAGACACCAGCAGGGGCTGAGAAGAGAGCAGAGACACAAACGTGCCCGGAACGTAGATTGTGGTGCACTGCATGACAATTGTTAGAGATGATCTTGGCGATACTTCTCTACTTATTTAAACCGTAGCTTGGATTGTTCTATGTCGCTGGGTTAATTTGCTCAAGTTACATTTGCCCAAATTTGCCCAAGTTAAATCCAAGATTGATTCTTGATTCTTGACAGACAAGCATATAATAATTTTTAAACAGTAAGAAAAGGCATGTAAGAAAAAATTGCAGATTATTGGAAAAAATATATATTTTTTTATTTTCAGAGCCGAACGCTAAAAAAAATTGTGAAACGCCTGTGGGGTCGATATACTCACTACACCTATGGATATATTCCGTAGGGGGGTTTTTTGTAGTTTCCAATATGGGGTCTTTTTAGGGGTATTTATTAAGTTTTGGATCTAGGGTGTCCGCAAAACCTGAAAATGGCCCCTAAAAATAAATTTGTAATGAATATGGGAGGCACCAGAGCAGTAGTGCTCCTCCTATTCTGGGCTTGTGGTTGAAGCCACAATAATGCACTAGGGCCACATATGGGATATCTCTGAAAAAACGGCCAGAATCTGGGGGGATTCATTATTAATTTGCATTTCCCTGATCACCTTTAACCGTATTCTTGTCCAATTATGTTTTAAAAATTGAAAAATCTACAAAAAAGTGAAATTTTTGAAATTTCAACTTCCACCTTTGCTTCATTCCTGTGAAATACCTTAATGGGTTTATTAAACTTCCTAATGCGGTTTTGAATACTTTTAAGGGGTTGTAGTTTCTTATATGAGGATCATTTTATGGGGTATCTAACATTACAGGTCCAATCAAAGTCACGTTAGAACTGGGACTGTTTGTCCCTAAAAAATATGTATATTGCAAATTTTCTTGAAAATTTTGAAAATTACTACTAAATTTATAAAGCCCACCCTAATGTCGTAATAAAAAAAAAGTCATTTAAAAAATTATGCCACAAACTACCCAGACATAAAGGTAGTGCTAGTTATAAACTATTTTGAGTGGAATAACTATCGGTATTACATGCAGAAATTTTTGAGTTTGAAAAATTGGGTAAATTTTTCACATTTTCACGATACTTTGATATTTTTCACAAATAAAACAATCATTTTTTGGACCCAAAATTTCTTACCTATCTTAAGCACAATCGTTGTCACGAGAAAACAATCTTGAATCACCAATGGATAGGTTAAAGTGTCCAAAAAGTTATTCTCACATAAAGTGACACATGACAGATTCAAAAATGGGGCACTCTGTTAGAGAGGCCCAAAAACTGGCTCCGGCGGTTTTAGGGGTTAAAAAAAGCACTATTTATTGAAGGAAAGGAAAAATGTAAAAGGTCCAAACAAACATGTCAAATAAAATACTCAAATCTGGCGCATTTTAGACCGAACGGTCCTTGGTTACGGTACTGTAACCAAGGACTATATGATCTAAAACGCTTAAGGCATGTGAATTGGACCTTTTACATTTTTTTCCAATAAATATGCTTTTATTAATATAGAATTTTGATCGCAACAAACTATATTTTGAACTTTGTTTCTGCTGCAAGTCGACAACCCGGTGAGCAGTCTGGAGCAGCCACTTATAGCAACCCCAGAAGCTATGGCTAACCTTACCTAGGAGCGGAAAGCCCTATACATTTTGTCTGTGTTCATTTTATACTATTGCCTGCTGCCTGCCTGTTGCTCCACTACACCTTGCCTGTCTCCCTGGTAACTTGCATGGTCACTCACCTGTCACCGCGACTAGCCATGTCAGGTGTAGCGACCCTGGAGTACCCCACAGCCAATTCCAACCCGTGACGACAATGTTCTAATTATTTTCACCTTATCTGGAGTACCTAATCATCTAATATAGATTTGTAAAATTGCCATAGTTTTATGATAATTGCAAAATACCCCTAGACAAGACCAACATATGGCAATAGATCATAATTAGTTATTACCCAGTCGACATGGTGATAATAATTTTTTTTATTTTTGTTAAAGAAACAATTTGCCTTTTTTCCATAAACTAATCCCAATATGGTAGTTTTATTAAACAGGACATATTCCCTGGCTACAACATAATTTATCTTTGCTACTTTAGGTTCACTGTTAGCATCGACAACCACTTTGGAAGCATCTTTCTCTGAGGAAGCTCACTTTTGCATTCACAGGCTTACCTGTTCCACGCTGCTGTTATTTATTTTCAAAAAGTATTTTTTTAAAATGGTAGCCTGTTCTTTCAGTCACACACAGATCACAAAGACACTAACAAAAACGGGAAAAAATATCGGGAATATTTACAGGGGGAGGGGGGGGGGGGGGGGTAGGGGGACTATAAGAAAATAGGTTTTTCAAATACCCTGATATATATTGGCAAAGAAGTTAATGAAAGAAAGAAAAAAATTACTGTGTGAGTGCTTTAAATTGCATCACTTTTGTATTATACCGTTTTACATTAGATTACCTTGATTTGTTAATTTTTTTTTACCATATTAACCGCTAATAGCCTGCATGTCCACTACAAAGGTTCTAGGTGATCCACCAGTGGCTCTCCATCGATGTTCCTGAATGTCCTTACAGACTGCAGCTGCAGTGCAGAGATCATGCAGCTACAGGGCTGGAGGGCTGGCTGTCAGTGTCAAATGAACTCTCTAGATAGAAGACATGGATGGTTTATTGTGAATTGCTGTATACACAAGCTTTAGGCTTTCTGTTTCTGTGCTCATGTGATCACCAGTGCCAAGTGACTACAGGAGCTCCTAGGTCTTAACTCGCTCAGATTAGTTCTGCAGGGGCTGCATTCCCCATGTAACTAGGGCTAATATATTAGCTCACATTACAGGGGAAATAGCAATGAATAATAAAGAAAAGTTATGTGAAAGTTAAAAGAGACAAAATAAAACAAAATAAAAGGTAAATGAAATTAAAAAATTGCAACAGCCCAACTTGCAACTCTTAGGCCTGCTCCAAACGACCATAAAACTATGTCTGTGACACAAAGGTGACTCAATAACAAGACTTAGTAAAGTAGTAGTTTTTGTTAAGAAAAAAACATAAGAAACAGACTCTTCTTTTTTGTTAACCATTTTTCCTATTATTATTTAAAAATATGAAAATTACATGGAAATAAAGCGTTATGTATTAGTGCGAGAAAGCATTATAGCTTTCAAATCTGCATGCACTCATAACGAAAATCTACTTGGTCAGAAATGGAGGTAAAGTGGTTAAGAAATCTGACGATATACAAAATTTGTTTGCTGAAGACATGTCTTGGCTACATTTTCTTAGTTACCTACAAAGGCTATTTATAAACTTGATCATTTATTGAATGTGGGCTATTTAACAAACGCCTATGTGGTAAGTTTTACTATGTTTTCTCGTGAGATATGTGGTTAAAATCATATAGTACTAATGTTAACTTTTTCTGTTAGAAGTAATCATTGTGCATAAATTGTGGCTAGAGCTTGTTTTGATGAAGTAATGTCATTTTTTGCTTCTGAGGTTATGTGGTTCCAGAAATGGTGCCTCAGGAAAGAACAGTATGCTTAAATTAACCTTGTCACTAAAACTGTGGACTAAAAGCCATGCATGTATAATCCTTTAGCCTGCAGTGGTACATCTAATATTTATATACAGGAGGTTGTATGAGATGGAGATAAAGTCTTTTTTTTTTTTAGAATTAATACCACTCGTGTGTTTGTCTGTTGTATATTGAAAACGTGGAGGATGCATAGGGTCCTGTGTTTTTCACAACTTTTTTTTAATTCAAAACCTTTTTTTTCTTGTTCATATTAAAAAAGGAAGATAAGAGACAAATAACAATGGTAAGGAGTGAAAGGTGGTGGCATTGAGGATTGGGGAGTATCGATTTTCAAACAGGTACTCTTAGAATGTCACTGGTGCTGAATACACAGGAAATATCTCCTGGTTGTAGCTTAAAAGCAACACAAGAGAATGGTATTCACCAAAAAATTAGCAAAAAACATGGCACTTTATCAGGCTCGGACTGGCCCACCAGGGAGTCGGTAGATCCTCTGGTGGGCTCCGAGCTCATGTGAGCCCCGGAGGTAGTACTGCTGCTCCCCGGGGCGCAGCTGGAGCATAATGTCTCTGAATGCCCGTCCCTGTGCCCCGATCGTTCAGAGACAGTGCCCAGAGGCTGCACAGTGTCAGCATTGCGCTCTGCTGTTCACCCTGGTAGGCCTAAGATGCTAGGCCTTAAGTGGTGACGTAGGCCGCGCAATGACGTCAGAGCATTGCACGTGCTACGCCAGTTCCACTAGAAGCCGGCGGGCAGCTCATCGCGTCCGGGTAAGTTGTTGTTGTTTT
Source organism: Phyllomedusa bahiana (assembly GCA_025379985.1). Taxonomy (NCBI): domain Eukaryota; kingdom Metazoa; phylum Chordata; class Amphibia; order Anura; family Hylidae; genus Phyllomedusa; species Phyllomedusa bahiana. Next base: position 139,624 of record JAODAL010003183.1, read on the forward strand.
TTTGTTTATTTTTTTTTCTTTAAATATAAGAAAGGAGGCCCTGACTACCACCTAAAAGGGCCCTGACTACCATCTATAGGAGGCCCTGACTACCACCTAAAGGGGCCCTGACTACCATCTAAAGGAGGCCCTGGCTACCATCTAAAGGGGGTCCTGACTACCACCTAAAGGGGGCCCTGACTACCATCTATAGGAGGCCCTGGCTACCATCTATAGGAGGCCCTGACTACCGCCTAAAGGAGGCCCTGACTACCATCTAAAGGAGGCCCTGACTGTCTGCTTACCATCTAAAGGGGGCTCTGACTACCTGACTACTATCTAAAGGTGGCTATGACTACCTGACTACTATCTAATAGGGGCCCTGACTACCTCCAGCCTACGTAACTGGGGCCCAACAACTCCTACATACGGCCTATCTAGCTGGGGCCCGGGCCCTAATGGGCCCCTATTTATTATTGGGGGCTTTACTTACCCACCCTTTGCCTATTTCTTATTTTATTGGGCCCTACCAACAACCCCCCCGGGGCCAGTCTCCCAATTATCAGTGGGGTCTACCTACCAAAATAGGGTCTATTAGCTAGGGGGTTTTTGCCTCCCTACCGGTAATATAATTGGGGAGCACCCCATGCTTTTAGCGTAATTCCCCAAAGGGGGTTAGTCCTCCCCCTACCCTGAACCCCTTAGGAGATTTGCTTTAAGTTTGGTTGTATCCCTCTCCTACCCGGGGGGGGGGAAATTTTGTACAGAGGTGGGAATAGGAAAAGAGGTGGGAAAGGTGAGGATTCTGATATTTGTGTAAAATTTTCTGCAGTTGTGGCGGGACAAGTCTCATGATGGTGTGGAAGGATGGAGAAGAAAAGGGATAAAAGAAAAAATCTTAAGAAGAGAAGTATCAGAGATGGGGTTCCCCTGTATTTCCTGATTTTAGGGGTTATTTTACTTCTATATTGGATCAGTGCGTATTCCTGAAATGTGATGTGCCCCAGCTGGTGTTGGACCCTATGTGGTCTACTTTGTTGGTTTGAAGTTATATCGGGCAGTATCTGGAGCATACACTTTCCTGATTGTAAAAGTCAGGGGACACCTGAACCTGTGATAGGAGTTTCACTTTTACTTTCTTGCTTGTGTTTATTTTATGAGGTGGTGAGGTGCGTGACCGAGTGAAACGTGGAGTGGGATATTGTATGTGGGCCGGTGGAGGGGGATATGCATGGATGTGTCTATGGTATGTTAGACTGACATATGTGTGAGACAAACTGATATGTGACTCACTTAATATTGTGTACTACATAATACAGTTCTTTTTTGCACACTGTATTATGTGGAAAAAAATGGGGATTTTGCTGAGGGGGACGGTAATTTTTTTTTAAGTACTGCTGTGGAGGGCCCCCCAAGATCAATTCCACTGTGGGCCCCAGATTCCCCAGTCTGACACTGAACTTTATCATCCAGTACCTCCAGAAAATAGAAATACTGATCAGTACAATAGGAGAAAGCGTTACCTTGAAAAGTTTTGCTACAAGTTTAGGCACATCACCAATGTAGGCATGTAATTCATCTAAAAAGGCTGCAGACTTCAGCATGTGTGCACTGGCTTTTGCAATTGAACAATGAAGGAATAGAGAACCAAATTGTGTTTCTAATATTCACCCATTTGGGGCATTATAAAGGCTTTATGTGGCATGTAAGTGGTTGCAAAGTTTCATACCCTCGAACGTTTTTCCCTTTTTAAAAACTTTTTACAACCACCCCTTCAGGTCCCAGCCATTTTCAGATTTTTGATTTTCGTTTTTTTTTCCTGTCCCCCTTTCCCAAAAAAGTCTAATTTTTATTTTTCCATCTACATAGCCACCTGAGGGCTTGTTTTTAGTGGGACAAGATGTACTTTTTTTTTTTTTTTTAAACATGAATTTTTATTAAGAGTTTACAATTCAAAAAGTAATTTACAAATCAAAAATAACATGGGTGAAACAGTAACGAGCCATGTCAGTCAATGCTTAAACCCAGGACAACAGACATAAGGTAAAAAATCCAGCGGGGTACGTTGATATTCAAAGTCTTTGGATCATTCCTAAAAAAAGGGGAGTTAAAAGGACTTCACAAATAATAAAAAGAGAGAAATAGAGGCGGGGTTTCCATTGGGTAACGAAATTTGAAGTAGCCCAAAAATAGCCATTTTCTTTTGCTTCAAGTTTAAAATGGGGAGGGATAGAAAGACTTATCCACTATGTACTGAGTTTTTTTTAACCCTACTAAAACTTCTGAAAACCCCTGGGCGATGTTGCCTTCCAATTGGGTATGCAATGGTGATCGGGTAGCAATAAAAATATGCTAAACCCACTTTTTGGGGATGGGAATATCACACATGCCAATGTTAACGGGCAAGTTCCTTGTGAGAAAAATAAGGGGGGAATAGAATTGGTCAGCCCTTCGTTGCAGCCCACAAGCCTGTGTAACAGGGCAAACCCACCACAATGTGATGGGAGCAGCTGCACCGAAAATTTCTCCGCACAATTAGAGGCCCCTGGGAAAAATTTTGGTGTTCGGACCGGAGTAAGGGTCCCAAAACGAAGATTATTTTCCCTTGAAAGGGCCATATGATTTATGATTTGAGTGTTTAGAGGTCGAATGCCGCTGTAAAACCAGCCCAAAAATGGAAAGATTTGGACTTTTTCCAAATTCCCCATTTGCCCATTAGTCGGGTTTGTTGTCAGAACCAAGTCCTCAGGGTAGTAAGGGCTGAGAGACCTTAATGTGGCAGTTGTTTCAGTAAAAAAAGGTGGAAAGGGGATGCAGGTATTGAGGGGGGGAAAGTGGAGATGGATGAAACTGGTGTCTGATTGTAAATAAATTAAAATTGGATTTTGGTAGTGGTATTGGGTTTATATCCGCAAAAAAATCTAAAGCCCCCTTCAGAAAACAAGTTCCAATTACCCAGATCCCATTAGAAACCCATTTTTTAAAGTTTATTTTGGAAAAGCTCCATGAGCAGGGAAATGGACAGTATTTAAACAATGTGTCTACGTTTGTCACTATATGTTGTTCCAATCTTGAAAAGATGCTTAACAGGGGGTAGGACATATGGTGAAGGGGGGGTTTGGGGGGAAGCCAAAAGCATTGCTATTAAGTGATTTTAAACCCGAGCCTGGGCCCTGTGTTGATTTTTAAATAGTTAACCAGTGGTGAACTTGAGGTTTTTCAGTGATAATAAATCGGTTCCAAAATGGGGAAAGTTGTAATCAGTAAATTTTTTTAACCCATCCCTCCTTCCCTTTTTTTAAGGGGTATGGGTATGTCTCTTAAACCTCGGTTTCTTGGATCCCCAAATAAATTTCAGGAATGATTTTAAAACCGAAGTAGAAATTGAGGGAATCGAAAAGGGGAAGGGCTTTCCCATGATAGAAATTTTGGGGAAAAAGGGAGCATTTTGGTGACATAATTTTGGCCTCCGGGAAAAGGGGTAAGGGGCCCCAAAATTTGTAATTTCCCCTGGATAAAGAGGAGCATAGCTTTTCCCAATTTTTGTTTTATGGTTGTCGAGGGTTGGGGAAAAACAAACCCCAAGGTACGTGATACACGATTCTGCCAAATAAAATTGTACTGGCGTTTGGTGGGGTTAGTGGTGGACAATTAATCGGAAAGATAATAGACTTAGTGACATTTAATCTGTTAAAGAAACCCCCGAGTGAATGAAGGATATCTAAAAAGGGGGGGATAAAAAATACCCGGTTTTTGACACATGTTAAAATCGTCAGATATAGAGGGCTTTGTGACTATTTTGGGCTTTCAATACCAGTAATCAAGGGGCAAAGTTCTGATATTTCTGCCAGGGGTTCAATACACAGATAAAAAATCAAGGTGAGAGGGGACCCCTCCCTTGGGACCATTAGAGATTTTGAATGTATGTGAAAAAAAGCCAGGGGAATAAACATTGGTGAGGGTGGGGTTACAGAGAGGAAATTGCCCGTATATAGGGACAGCAAACCCGAATTTGCGAGGATTTTTGCAAATTGCCATTGATACGATAAAGGCTTTTTGCATCGGGGGGAGAGAAGGGCGATGGAATCTGGTTGAGTTTATAATATGAAAACACATTAAGGACTTTCTGATGCCATCCTAGTTTGTCTTTCTTACAAATCCTCCCTGATCTAGGCAACTAAGGAGAAAATTACATTTCTCTTTTGGCAAAATTTTGGAGAACAATTTAATGTCCAAATTTGAGTAAAAAAATGGGACGGAAATTTGACATATATCTTGTGGTTTCCCAGGTTTGGGGATGGTCCAATGTGGCAGCCAACTCTCTGCAGGGGGATCATTACCATTAGCAAAGAATTAAAAGTATTTAGTAGGGTTATGAAATTATTTTGGAAAAGTTTTAGTTTCGTTATTTTTCGCCGGGGCCCTGGAGATTTGTTCAATTTGGTTTGTTTAAATGCTGTCGGGAGTTCTTTAAATGATGGAAAATTTAAGCGGGTTAATGTTCATCTGAGATCTGTGGAAATGCAAATTTGATCTAAAAAAGATCTGATAGTGAAGTTGTAACGGGTGGGGTGAGGGATCTTCTTTAAGATTTATTGGAGGATTTTTTTGGGCAAAAGATTTAAAATATGTTGCGGGTTAGTGATCTTTCGTTTATTCACTGTAAGTGATTTTTTTTTTGGCTTGGCTTGGAGTTTTTAACTCTTTGGCCAGTATCTTCCCTGGACGCTCACCCTGTAAATAGAATTCACCGTAATTTAGCTGGGAGGATTCGTATTTTGGGGGTAAACAATTTCAATTGACGTCTCAAGGAACGTAGTTTTCAATGTTAGTTGGGGGGAAGGAATTTTTTAACGGTTATCCGCACTTTTAATTTTCCCTAGAATCGTTCAGATCTTTTCTCTCTTACGCTTCTCCCCGGGCGCAAAATTTTTAAAAAACCCCTTAATGAAAGCTTTATAGGCACCAAAGGTAGAGGGTAGGGATACAGAGGGGTGTTGAGAGCAAAAAAACTCTGTAATGAGGTTTTTATTTCTTCCGCAACTAGGTCGACTTTAGGAGATACGTATTCAGTCTCCCGGGGGGAAAATGTGGGGGGGGGAATTTATCTTTAAAGTGAGAGAACCGGGGTGGTCTGACCCTGTTTAGTGCCCATTTAGTTGAACAAATATTTGGCAAGACTTGCTTGCTTGTCAAAAAAAATTTTTATTTGGAGTAAGTTTGTTAGGGGGTGAGAAAAAAGGAATAGTCTCTATCCTCAGGGTGTGGTGCACTAGGGATGTGCAGGTTTTTTAAATTTCAGCGAGATTGAGGCCATGTATCAGAAGGGGTATTTCGGGATGCCATTTCAGGGTTTATAACCCTGTTAAAATACCCATAAAATAAGGTTGCCCCAAAGGGGCTTAGCTTTTGTAATGCCTTTGAGATAAGTCGTGACTGCCTTTTTTTGGGGGTAAAAAAGGGGGCTATCGTATATTCATTTTTATCTAGCAAACAATGCGAATAATGTTTACCCTTTCATAATAATTGCCGTTTAAGCGAGAAAGAGATAGTATCTTTGAAAAAAAACGCTACTCAGCTTTTTTTTTGAAAAAAGAGGTAGGAAATGGGGTGGGAATTTTATGTTTAACCTGTGAGGTCTTGCTTCTTAAATGTGTCTCCCGGGGTAGATGTTGCCCTTGATTTCAACGCTTCTCTAGGGGTTGACCTCTTAAAGGGGAATTAAGCCCGTTAAATTTTAAGGGAGAAGATTTTAAACCCCCTTTTTCTCAGCGGGGGAAACTTGGAGACGGATTGTTACAAGGTGAAGATCCTCCGGAGAGAGGGGGGAAAACAGAGACCCGGAAAAAAGCAAGGTTCGACATGCTGGCAATTTTAAATTAAGAAACAATAACAAATTTTGCTTAGCGCAGTAGAAATTTAAAAAAAGTCTTGAAAGACAAAAAATCCAAAAAGGAAAAAAACAAAAAACAAACAAACGTATTTTCCTATTTGGAAATAAAACAGGGGGGGAGAGAGTCTTGGCAGGAAACCATTTCGCAGAAAAAAAAATAAAACTGCATATGTTTCCCCAGGCACAGAGGAACAGCGAGCTAAAAAAAAAAAAAATAAGGGGAGAAATACTTAGCTGCGGGGTTTATCAGTCTTTTGGCTTGATCCCGGTTGCTCTGTTCTTGAACAGCGGGGTTATAAATTTCGGGGCAGATCCCCTTGAGTCTTCACAGGTAGGGGGCGGAGAAAGTAGAAGGCACAAGCGATTAAGAAATCCTTGGGCCTGGAGGGGGGATGGGAAACCCCTGGTTGAGCCGTCCTTAGAAATAATAAGTTTGTTTGGGGAAACCCAGTGGAGTTTTTCCCATGGTCTTGAGAATTTTTGTTATTGACAAACTCTTTCTCTTAGCATCGGCCCGCGATAGTCTGGGAAGGGGGGTGATTACTTATTCATCTGGCAGGGGGTTTTTTGGAGGGGTTAGGAAATTGTCCCTTTGGTTCTGAAAAAATGTATTTTCGTATGACATCCCCCGGAAAACCCAGGGGGTGAGGTTTTTTTGGGGTTTTTGGTAGACGATGAATGCGGGCGATATAAGGTTATTGGGAAACTTCCCGGAAGTACATAAGCCCCGAGATCAGTAAGAAAATGCCGGCAATGAATTGGGGTAAAAGGTTTCTGGGACCCCCCCAATCCGTATTTCTCTCTGCGTGATTATCTTCCAGGTCCAAACAGTTTAGGGACAGCCTCTGTATTTTCCCCCAAGGTGAGTTCGTCGATGAGCAAAATTTGGGGATTTAGCGAATTCCGACTTTTTTTCTCAATATTGTAGTTTTGACATAAGGATTGGATTTGAAAGGAAAATTTGGGGGTAATTTGCTTGAAGTCAGATTGGATTTCTCTCGGAATGAGGAGAAGAGGGCGCTGAAGAGTAAACTCAGTGGAGTTGATTTGTTCCTTTTTGGGCATTTCAGTCCTATCCCTAGAAATTAAATTTGGGTGAAAGGATGAAAAATGGGGGAAGGGGTGTGACCCTTGGGCGTAGACGGTTGAGAAGGAGTTTGGGGGAAAAAAAAAAAAGGGAATTTAGTGGGTTTGATTTTTTTTTCCCTTTTTGTGGTTCTCCCATGAGGTTGGGCTAACCTACGTACTATACAGTTTAAATGCTTTGCTAGCTCCCCTTTTTTTTACTTTTTCCCCCAGAAGTATGATCACGTTTTGCAGGACGCTGTTAAAGTCGGAAGCGAGTTATGTAAGCAACACTTTCCGCTCAAGTCCCGGGGGCGAGTTTTTTGTATAACAGAAAGTTTCTCAGGTCGAAAGCAGATTTGTGCACAGCAGTCACGTATTCGCATCAGGGGGAGGTTATGTACAGCAGACCGTTGCCGGGTCAGTGAGTGTTTTTGTATTGCAGGCACTTGTTCAGTGTTGGGGACCAGAGTTTTGTAAGACAGATTGTTGCTCAGGTGGGTGTCAGTAAGCCCCCGTTCAGTGTCGGAAGCGAGTTATGTAGGGGGCAGGTTTTTCAGAGGGTTATGTAAACGGCACTTTGTCAGTGTAGGAGCGAGTTACAACAGTAGCCCCCAATTCAGTTCAGGGGCAGAGTAAGATACTAGCAGTCCCGCTAAGGTTATTGAAACAGGCCTTGTTCTGTGTCGAAAAAAGAGTTATATATGGCAACATCAGTTGTTCAGGAAAACGAGTTTTGGGGTTTCAGAAGCACTATTAGTTTACAGAGAGGTTGTGTACGCAATCACACTATTTATGTCAGGGAAAAGTTAATTATAACAAAGCATTCTCAGTGTAGGTAGCAGATTTTTGGTTTGCAACACATGTTCAATGCCAGAAAGGTTTTAATGCGCAGGTAGGCATTCAGTTTCAGAAGGGAGAGGTATCAGTAGAGGAAAAAGTGTTCAGTGCCCGGGCATGAATATGTGCAGCCCGCTGCTATTTTAAAACAGGAAGTGAAGGTCTCCAATATGGCCCCTCCAGTGGGGGTTTTCAGGAAAACCTGCTGTTTTATGGAGCCCCTACAGTCTGTGTGGACTACCCCAGCTTCTGTGTTGTCCTGGGTGGTCAGGGTCCTGCGTGGTGAGAGCCCCTGTGTGAGGAGAGGTGCCCAAAAGGTCAGTCCCCATCTGCAGCCCGAAAAAAAATGCAGGCTGCAGGTAGAAGGGGATGAGGCAAAGGATTCCCCGGGCCCGAGAGGTAGGAAAGCCAAGTTATAGCAGGTGGGGAAAAAGTGGGGGAAGGTCAGAGGCGTGGTACCGGTTGGGGTTTATGTGCACAGCGGGGTTTGTTGGGGATTGTCTTCATCCCGGGGCCCCCTCTATGGGGGGGCCCATGCCATTAAGGGCCAGGCCCGCCCCCCAAAATGTATTTTTTTTAAAGATTTCCCCTTGCCATAAATATTTAGAGGGAAAAACCTACAAAATTCTATGTGAGTAAAAATGAAAAAAAAATAAATGTGTATTTTTTGCAGTGGTTTGTTTTATGAAAACCCCTTCATGTGTGTTATCTTTATTCTTCAAGTCCATACAATCCCATTTATATCAAATTTGTAGAGGATTGTTAGGTTTAGCCTAATAAAGAAAAAGAAAATGTTTTCTATTTTTTTTAAATATTTGCTGAAATGCCATTTTCTGTGACCAATAATATTTTTGTTTTTCCAACTATAGACCTGAGCAAGGGCTCTTTTTTGTGTGCTGAAATGTCATTTTTATTGGTACTCTTTTGGGATACATGTGACTTTTTAATCACATTTTAATTCCACTTTTTTGGGGACATTATGGGGGGCATGTATGAAATTTGACACCAAATTTCATGCGCATAATAATAGCAAAGAATGCGCTTGATTTTGAACCCCCCTACGCGGGTGAAAAATCAAGTGTTCTAGCGCTTTTGGACATTTTTTGGGTAGGTTCCACTTTGAAAGTGGTTAAACCGTTTCCCGAGCGTGGGGCCTAGAAATGCCGCACTAAAGCTATAAATCTATAGCTTTGTATAGTTCTAGTGCACCCCGCCTCCTGCACACCCCCCGAAATCAGGCGCATTACAAAGTGCCGCTTGTGCTTTGTAATGCACCTGATATAGGCGTACGGGCCTATATAAATGTAGCAAACGGGGCTGCGGCTGATATTGGGCTGAAAAAACACCCGATATCTGCCACAGCCCCATTCATACATGCCGCCCTAAATGACTATTTTGGTGTTTGGCAATGTTTAGCGTATTGGATAAATGATGTTATATTTTAATAGATCTGTCTTTTACAAACACGGTGATACCAATTATGTGTAACTTTTTACATTTTTTTTATTAGTAAAATGGCAACATGGGTGAGCCCACACCATATGAAAGTGTTACTTCATCCTGCAAAAAAAGCCCAGATACAACTCTGTATATGGAAAAATAAAAAGTAATGACTATCAGAAGATATTGATGCATACATTTTTTTACACAATAAAAAAAACCTTTTATTAAAAAAAGAAAACATGTTTGCATCACCGCATGCATGACATATAAGCTTTACTTTGTGGGTTGATATGATTACAGCGATACCCAATTTATATAGTTTTTTTTTATCTTTTAGCACTTAAAAAAAAAGATAAAAGTTGAAACATAAAAAACTGTATTGTATAAATTGGGTATCACTGTAATCGTATCGACTCGCGGAGAATATCACATATCCTGCACCGTGAGCACTGTTAAAAAAATAAATAAAAGACACTACTAGGATTGCAGAATTAAACAGAACCAAAGGCGATCAAAATGCCATGTCCCTCCGAAAGCAGTACCAATTAAAACATCAACTCATCCGACAAAAAATAAGCCCTACATGGCTCTGTACACAGAAAAATAAAAAAGCTATGCCTCTCAGACTATGGTGATTCAAAAAGTGTTTTTGTTTTTGAACAAAATAGTTTTTATTGTGTAAGAGCAGTAAAACATTAAAAAATACATAAAATGTAATCGTTATAATCGAATGGACCTCCTGAGTAAGTTAGCATGTATTTATACTGCAAAGTGACCTCTGTAAAAATAAAAAACATTTACAGAATTGTGGTATTGTGTTCATCCCATCTACCAAAAACCTTTATTAAAAAGCTAACAAAATGTCATATGAACTCCAAAATGCTACCAATGAAAATGCCAACTCATGGCTGTCAGACCATAATGACATAAGAATTTTTTACATAGGTTTTTCTATTGTGTAAATGCTAGTAAAATGAAACCCAGAAAACAATTATGAAATTGCTAGTTTTTTTTTTCCATTTTCATGGCCCAATGCTAAAAAACTGTGAAACACCTGTAGGCCCAAAAGGCACGAGTTCCCTGAGGGGTGTTCAATCCAAAATGGTACAACTTCTGTAAGATTTCACCTGTTCTAGTACCATGGTTGCTTTGCAAATGCAACATGGCACCGACCAAAATCTGCGTTCCAAAAGCCAAAGGTCCGTCCCTTAATTATAGCTCACCAGTATCCAAAAAAATGTGCTGTATCAAAGTAATGACCTCATTAACTTCACATATGACACATAAACAATTTAAAGGGGTTGTCTCGCTAAGATGAGCTTTAAACATGTTGGGAACACTAAATAAAGATGTTTTCTAAATATATTGCATTCATTTTTGTTGTTAAGGAGCTGCAAGGAGCTGTGCTCGCTCTAGTTCCCCAAGTGACCGACCAGTGTTTGTTCTATCTGATAGCAGGGAGTGACATCATCACACACGTCGCAGCACAGCACAGAACTCCGGACAGTGAGAGCTTGTTTGTTATCTGATCTTTCAGACAAAAGACAGTAATTACTCAAAAGCTTCCCTGGTCCTGACAGCATGAGATTTATCTAATTAGCATAATACACGGAGCTCATATGCTATACAGATAGCTTGACCAGAAAATGACAGAGCAAAGCAGCATTATTTCATTCATGCATCCTATGAAACTTTGAGATGAGACATCCCCTTTAAGTTTATGTTCACTGTTCTAACTACCTTAGCATGGTATAAAGATGTTATCTATGAACCTAGCCCAAATTAAAAACTTACTGTTAAACTGTTCATTGCCATCCGTAAAGACAATAGTGTTTTTTTCACCTGTCAAGAAACATATTAGTATACAGGCTTCCCATATGGGTAGGTTCACACGGCTTGTTCATATGTGTTTGGATAAATTTTTAGATGCGTGCTTGGATCCGTGTTTCAAAACCAAAACGGACCCAAACACGCATCTAACAATGTGCAGTGTGATTTACATTGCTTTCAATGTAAACCACGCATCAGCGTTCAGACGTATGATCGCCAATGCGTGTTTTACATGCATGTTTCTGATGCATCTTTGATGCAGGAAAAACGTATTCAAACACGCACCTGCATGTTGGATGGGTTTTGGATGTGTTTTACGCAGCGCTGTTGAATGCGGATCGAAAACGTTTCTAAAAACATATTGAACACCTCAAGTTAACATACTCGGTGCTCCTAAGCTGGTGGTAGAACTTCGCATTAAAAAGAAAATAGTTCTTCCAAATAACTGTAAGAAGATGCAATGTCAAGCAGTGCCTCCTAAAATTTGATGTCAACCTATAATGGGATGTCATCCTAAATGGACTTACAGCTTCTTAACCAATATTGTGGGGGATGGAGGAATACAACGTCTTAATGTCTGTATCCCTAGTAGAGTTTATACCTACTAACTTAAGTAACAGGTTTGTGATATTCCTGATGTACAGTGGTAGGAATGTCACAAAATCTCTCAGAACACTACTCCAGAGACTATTGGTCTCCCTTTTATGGGTGTGAAATCCATAGAGTTTAGTAAGTTGCAGGTGTAAAGTCACAAGGATATATTGTTCCTGCTTGCTAATGATTTTATTAGATTATAGTCAATTTCTCAAATCTTTACGACCTAATCTAATAGATTGCCTCTACCAGGGCCAACATTACCAATGCATTCTGGGCAAAAGCTTTTTAAAAACCGGACTACTCGTTTCACGTGGTTCATACCTTGCTTCCTCAGGTTTCCTGAATCTTGTGAAACGCGTAGTCCAGTTTTTAAATACCTTTTTTGCATTTGCCCAAACTTAAATGTTCCATGTAGTACAGCAACTGCATATTTTACATTTTTGGACAGAAGGGCGAATATAAAGACCTCTTTTTTGAAATATATTAAGAAGTTCTCTTTATTTTAAATGCCGGGTCCGACCCTAACTTTTGTACACTACCTGTTCTAATGAGGCTGATTCCATTGCTCCTAGGCTGTTCTCTTTTAGAGACAACAGTCTATATTCTAACAAGTGCTTTTCCCTGGAATTTTGACACTGATCGTCTCCCGCCACGAAGGATCAAGAAGAAAGAAGTGGCCGCATTGGATTTATTCTACATACAATAATCTGAGTTGCATCAGCGCTTTGTGCAACATACAGTGGGGAAAAAAGTATTTAGTCAGCCACCAATTGTGCAAGTTTTCCCACTTAGAAAGATGAAAGAGGCCTATAATTGACATCATAGGTAGACCTCAACTATGAGAGACAAAATGAAAAAACAAATCCTGAAAATCACATTGCCTAATTTGGAAAGAATTTATTTGCAAATTATGGTGGAAATAAGTATTTCGTCAACTACAAACAAGCAAGATTTCTGGCTCTCGCGGACCTGTAACTTCTTCTTAAAGAGGCTCCTCTGTCCTCCACTCATTACCTGTAGTAATTGCACCTGTTTGAATTTACCAGTATAAAAGACACCAATACACAAACACAAAAAGTAACAAACCAAAATCCACTATTGTGAAGACCAAAGAACTGTCGAAGGACACCAGAAACAAAGTTGTATCCCTGCACCAGGTTGTGAAGACTGAATCTGCAATAGGAAAGCAGCTTGGTGTGAAGAAATCAACTGTGGGAGCAATAATTAGAAAATGGAAGACATACAAAACCACCGATAATCTCCCATAATCTGGGGTTCCACGCAAGATCAAAATGATCACAAGAACGGTGAGAAGAAATCCCAGAACCATATGGGGAGACCTAGTGAATGACCTGCAAAGAGCTGGGAACAACAAAACAAAGGCTACCATGAGTAACACACTACACCGCCAGGGACTCAGATCCTGCAGTGCCAGACGTGCCCCTCTGCTTAAAGGGGTTGTCTCACTACAAGGATTGCTTTTTATTTTAAAGATCTTGCAAAAACAAGTCACTTGGCAATATATGTCCGTTAACAGTGTCCTACCTATTCCTAGATATCTCCTCTTGTATGGGCTGCATCAGCTCCTCAGGTCGCTATAGCTACAGACCTGTTTGATCTCTCCTGATAGGCTGCCAGCACTGGTTGCTATAGCTACAAACCTGGCTTCTACTGCAGCCTAGTAGAAGCCAGTAAACACGCCCCTGAATTCAAAATGAAACTAAGACAGGACTGAGGTAAGCTGAATCAATGTAGTGAGACAACCCCTTTAACCCCTTAAGGACCAGGCGTTTTTTTTTGGTGACAGGTTCGTTTTTCCCTCCGCGCCGTCTGAAAGCCATAACTTTTTTATTTTTACACCAACATAGACACATGAGGGCTTTTATTTTGCAGGACAAGATGTACTTTCTAATGGTGTTATTCACTATACTATAGAATATACTGGGAAACCGCAAAGAAATTCCAAGTGGGACAAATTGTGAAAAAAAATGTATTTTCGCCATGTTTCGGGGGTTTTGCTTTTACGGCGTTCAATCTTCGGTAAATATAATGTGTTATCTGTATTCTACAGGTTGTTACGCATCCGGCAATACCAAACATGTAGAGTTTCCACTATGTTTTGGTACCGTAAAAAAATTCCAAACATTTTCTATTTTTGAAATTTGCACCGCGGTGCTATTTTGTGCGACCAATAACTTTTTTGTACTAACCTACGGACGTCAGTGAGGGGAAATTTTTTGCGGGCTGAAGTGTACTTTTTATCGCTAGCAAGTTGGAATGCATGCGACTTTTTTGATCATTTTTGTTCCATTTTTTGAGTGACGTAAAATGACCAAAAAAATGCAATTTTGGCGTTTTGGAATTTTTTGTCTTCTACGGTGTTCAGCGTACGGGATAAATTATGTTATATTTTTATAGATCGGACTTTTTCGGACGCGGCGATACCAAATATGTGTAACTTTTTTATTATTTTAATGATTTTATTTGTAAAATGGGGAAAGGGGGGTGATTTGAACTTTTAATACTTTTTTTTTGTACTTTAAAACTTTATTTTTTTTTTTTTTACTGTAACATTGAGGCCACCTATGGTACTTGACCACTAGGTGGCGCGATTGTTAATACAACCTAATGCATTGCATAGGCAATGCATTAGGGTGTACAAAGATGGCGGTTTCCCCACTTCCTGTCTGCGGACAGAAGTGGGGCAAACCGGCCAGAGTAAGTGACGGGAGCCTTCACAGGGCTCCCCACCACCATGCCCAGTCATCGGATCGGCGCAGCATAGCTGCGCTGATGCCGATCACCGTAACGATCGGTGCGCAGCACCGATCGGCGTTAATTCAGATGCCGCGGCCCTCTTTGCCGCGGTGTCTGACAGGTTAAACAGAGCCAGCGGGCGGAGCCACCCGCCGGCGCTGTTACTGCTGGGTGTTAGCGGCGATTTGCCGCTAACACCCGGCGGCTGTGCGGGGGGGTCGCGGAGCGATCCCCCTGCAAAGCCCCTTAGCGGCCCTGGGACGTACTCATACGCCCAAGGTCGTTAAGGGGTTAAGCTAGTACATGTCCGGGCCCATCTGAAATTTGCTAGAGAGCATTTGGATGATCCAGAACAGTATTGGGTGAATGTCATATGGTCAGATGAAACCAAACCTAAGGGCATGTCCCCACTGCACGGGTTTTCGGCCGTTTTTTCAGCTGGTTTGCGGTTTTTCAGACCGCCTGAAAAATCGGCCGAAAATGAGCTCAATGGTGCTCTATGGAAAACCTGTGCAGCAGTCCCCACTGCACGGGTTTTCCGTCCGGCAAACCGACCGGTATTTGTCCTGTGCAGTGGGAACGCACTCTAAAACTGTTTGGTAGAAACACAACTCGTCGTGTTTGGAGGAGAGACAATGCTGAGTTTCTTCCAAAGAGCACCTTTCTACTGTGAAGCATGGGGGTGGCATCATCATGCTTTGGGGCTGTTTCTCTGCAAAGGGACCAGGAATGACTGATCCGTGTACATAAAAGAATGAATGGGGCTATGTATCATGAGATTTTGAGTGCAAACCTCCTTTCATCAGCAAAGGCATTGAAGATGAAACATGGCTGGGTCTTTCAACATGACAGTGATCCTAAGCACACTGCCAGGGCAACGAAGGAGTGGCTTTGTAAGCATTTTAAGGTTCTGGAGTGGCCTAGCCAGTCTCCAGATCTCAACCCCATAAAAAACCTTTGGAGTGAGTTGAAAGTGCGTGTTACCCAGTGACAGCCCCAAAACATCACTGCTCTAGAGAAGATCTGCATGGAGGAATGAGCAACATACCAGCAACAGTGTGTGCCAACCTTGTGAAGACTTACTTGCCTCTCTCATCTTTTTAGGTGGGAGAACTTCCACAATTAGTGGCTGAGGAAATACTTTTTTCCCCCACTATAAAAAGGTGAGAGGCTGATTACTATTGTCTTTCCCCGATCTGTGCAGTTAATATTACACGAGGAAGTGCCCTTTTTTTCTTTCTTTCCTTTTCTCTTTTCCACCCTCCCCCTCTCCGTGTTCTCTTTGTTTTACTCTTTCCGTGTGTGTCGGAGAAACTTCTGAGTGAAGTTTCAGGGCATGATGCAGCAGTGAAATATGGTAATTTAAGTGGATAAAGTCTACTAACCTTTTCATAATGTGGAAAATCTAACAAATGTCAAACATAAATTCTGTGACATTATCTTGGTGCTTTTAACAACTATTTTAGTAACTTAGTAGGGAATAAACCAAGGAGACTGTCACTTTTATAAATCTATGCTTTGTTGAGGGATGTTTAAGGTAAAGCACTGAGGAATGGGCCTTAACCCTTATTATTGATGGAACAATCCAGCAGTAATTAGTGAACAGGGGAGAGAAACATATTTTTGTTCCATGCATAGAGTAATATGTGTGTTTATGTGTTAATGTTTTTCTGTTGTTTCTGCTTTATTGTCATATTTGTTATTCATGATCTTATGTTAAGAATACCATTTTAAACTTTAGAAACATCTAACACTTCCTGAACAAGAAATACCTTATTTTAGCGGTTCTTATTGATGTAATACTTTGATGCTATGCTTGTAATGAATTGTACTAATTTTTGTGAAAGAAGTTTGTACATTCTTCTGTATGCTTGTGAAAATAAATTTTTTTTCAGTTTCCCAGGGCTTGTAAATTTTTCATGCCTTGCAAAAAATAACTTTTAATTATAAATATTAATTAAGTATACCTTCAAATGTTCAGGATGCACTGTTAGCGTAGCTGATTTTTGTACTGCGTTTTTATGTTTAAGATTTTTCCCTAGTGGACCTGCAAGCTCTAAACTCAGTGGGCATTTCCTGCCAAATATGTTCTACCTTCTCTGCTTAACATTCTAATGTGTGTCTCCTCTCTCTTTCTTCTCTTATACCAACATAAGATCTGTGAGCTGATTATAAGCTCTGATTTTCTTAAAAAAAAAAACAGTTCAGAATTCTTCTTACAGACATATAACATACTATATGTCAATACCATTTACTTGCTTAAACTACAGATCCCTATACAGTCTTCAGGATTAGGTTACAAAAAGCAATTGCAGAGTTAGAGTAGTAATACAAGTTTACAGACTACACCCTGTCACTTATAACCCTGGAGCAGCAGCAGCCTGCGGGTGTAATAATCAGAATTTTTAGATAGATTGATCTGCACATCATTATTTTTTTCCAGATTAAGCAGGAGTGTAATTCAACGAGTTACAAGCCAGAAAAATATAAGGTTTATGATTTGTGTTTAGGGTGCTTGTAGTCTCTTTGATTTGTTGCTATAGTAAAAGTGGAAAGCCTCCAAATTGGAGCATCAACAGCCTAATTTGTTCTCTCTTGAATTCTATTTAGCCAGTAAGAAAGGTTTTTAACTCTCAGGAATGGATCAGAGGGGAAATAAATTGAGTTAAAGGGGTTGTCTCACCATGCTGTTTCGCAAAGCCACATACAGCTTTAGATTCATGCTTCCTCTCTCTTGCTGGTTAAACTGTGAGTGGTTCTATAACAGTGATTAGCATATCAGCTCTGTATTTCCAGCTCTTCTAATTGCACTGACATGACTGCAGGATATATAATCTATATTGCATAGGGCTTCAGAGCTCAAAGTAAACAATCAAAAGTAATTAATCTCCTTTATTAGAGATAACACACTATGTTATCAAGCTGTCGGCCGTCCTATGGTGACATCATTCCCTGCTCTCATCTAAAACAAAGAGCAGAGAGAGAAGAGGAAGCAGAATAGTAACCAAAGAAATCCGTGTGCACTCATAGCAGATACATTCTTTCTTATCGACTGACTAGTTTAACATCAAAAGATCAATGTATTTGGAAAGAGTCTTGATTTAATTTTCCCTGCATCTTGAAAGCTAACCCTAACCCCTTTAAAATTTAGCTTCGAAATTGATGCCGAAAACCTAATTTCTTAATGTACAAATCTGTAAGATGGATGGGTCACTTGCAACAACAATTTTCAGAAAAACTACATCCACTGATAACCTTCCAAGACGCGGGAGTTGCCATCAAGGTTCCTAGTAGCAGGAGTAAGGAAAAGGAATTGTAGATATATGGGGAGATTAAAACAAGTTCCCTGCATAAAGTCTTAAAGGAGGCTTTCCAATATTTATCTGGGGTAAAGAGGGAAACACTTTTGGTGCTTTTGGTTTCGGTGCCTGCTGGGTGTTGCTGTGCTTGTTACAAAGTTTTCTTTTTGCACTTCGGCCATGACATTCTGCATCAGTACTTTATTTTCATTTGTGTTTGGATGTACTGGACAATTCTGTCTTTTTTGTAGCAGTAATATGAATTACAACTTATAACTACAGTTTACCAGTAACTTTTATTTTTGGAGAGTATTGTTAAAGGGGTGTGCTGGAGTTCAGACGAGAAACTTTAAAGAACGCTACAGGGCACAACACTAATAGTACATCCTACGGAAATACAAGTACCTTTTTGATTATATGTTTACATGGCGTCTTACAGCGCATACCTGTTTCACTTCTATTATCCTCGGCATGCCACTTCTTTCACCCAGCACTCAATACGCGTCAGGGAAGATGGAGGAAGTTCATAGTTCTTGATCATAGCTATGAATTACCGTAGTTACAGGCCATATTTGGAAGCATATTGCAGCATAATTACACCCTGAAATATGATCTAGAAGATGCCATGTGAACATATCCTAACACCTATTAGGACCCTCTCTTGTGTACAGAAACAAATATAGGGGAACTTATGCCATACACACCTCATTTTCCCTTTGGCACGCAAACAAGTATCTACTGCACCACTCCCCTATGGCAGTGGTCTGCAAAGTGCGTACTTCAGCCCTCCTTTTGCATTGCTAAAATTTGCATTGATATAGTTTCATAGTTTCATAGTTTGTAAGGCCGAAAAAAGACAAGACGTCCATCCAGTTCAGCCTGTATATAAATAATAAATTATATAAATTCAAGTCTGCTGTTCCCCTGTATTATTTTGCTCACTGAAGTGCAAGACTCACCCTCTTGTGCTTTTCACATTGTGCTCCCTCAGTCCTGAGTGTCTCGCATTAGTTGAAAAGCTTCACCCACTATATAGAATACTTCCAAAAAGTTAGGAATATTTGGCTTTTGGTTGAATTTTCAGGATAGACATGCATTTTCTGGAAAATATTTTTAAATGAACTAAATGAGACCATATATTAACTTTAGAATGCAAATATCCAACTCGTCAATGTTTCAGTATTTTTTGCACAACAGTACATTTAGGGGATTAATTTGAACTGGGATTTAAACAGTCCTCCTCAGCATGCAGTTGACATTTTGACCTCAACGTGGTCTGTATGCTAGACGACCAGATCACACCACCAGTCACAGGCATCGTTGTCTTGCATGATGCCTGTGTCTCGAAAACTTAATGCTGATTTAGATCAAACATGAAATAAGATGTAAAAACAAGTAAAGTGAAGCAAACCATGAATCTGTTCGCTCATTTTTGTGAGCTATAAGACTGCTTTGGAAAATATCCCAATTAATGCATAAGCAAATTTCAAACTTGAAGCCCCAGTGGGTGAAACCCATGTGTTATAAAGGTGATACCATACTTTACAGAAGTTACCCCATCTTGGATTCAACACCCCTCGTGGATCTCACCTAGGGCTGTATTGTGCATTTTGGGCGCACAGGTGTTCCATGGTATTTTTAACACTGGGCCATTAAAATGGGGGAAAAAAACACAGTTCTGCCATGCAGTATCATTGACCAGATAACTTTACTATGCGGGTTGGTACAATTGCAATAATATAAATTTTATTTAGTTTTTTTCATTTAGTTTCATTATTTTTACACAATAAAAATGCTTTTTCAATTTTTTTTTGTCAGTGTCATAGCCATAACTATTCTTCTGTACATGGAGCTGATTAAGGGCTTGTTTTTGTAGGATGAGTTGACGTTTTTATTGTTACCATTATGGGGATCATATGATGCTTTGACCGCTTTTTATCTAGATTTTTGCGAGCTGTTTTGAACAAAGTATAGCAATCCTGGTAGTGTTTTTTTTTTTTTTTACAGCGGTTACTATGTGGTATAAATGACATACTGGGGGCCGGGAGACATGAGTGGCCGTGGTCCAGACGTCGGACCGCAGCGTGCGGCGTTACACATACTAGCTTTATTCAGCAGGTCAATACAAATACAACAATACCCAATTTGTATATTTTTATGTTTTACTGCTTTTACACAATAAAAACACTTTTATTTAAAAGGAAAAACACATTTTTGCATCACCATAGTCTGAGAGCCAAGGAATTTTGATCACTTTAACATTTTTGGAAGGCAAAATCAGCCGTGTGACCATATCCTAAGTTAACTTGGGCTGAAAGGTACAATACATATATATGCTGAAATACCTTTTAGATTTAAATGTTGGCGCCAGAAAGATTTATATGTAGTAAATATTGCAGTAATGCAGTTCCAAAAATCCATATTTTTAATGTATGTGTATGGTATATCTTGGCGAAAATCAGATTTATTAAATAAAATCAAGGCAGAAAGTATTGCTATCCAAGACTTTTTTTATTTAAAAAAAATGCTTGTACATATACCACATGTAACATAAAGCCCTTTGTTAAATATTGTCTTTTGTCCACTCTTAAGAGATCAGACAATAGGTGCAAAAAAGTGAAGAATAAAGGCTTGATTTTTAATGAAGAGTGTTTTCACATTCTATATTAAAGACTTGTGGAAACCAACTGTGCATATTCTACATTGTTTAAAAAAAAAGATGTCATACAAATCTGCTTGTAATTTAAGTTATCACCTCCCAGAAGTAGAGCCACTGTTGACTTTTACTGACCACTAATAGGTTTCATGTGATATTAAGTTTACCAAAATACTAAGATTGTATGGAACTTTAATTATAATTTAGTGCTTGCATTTCTTGTTTTTGGACATTTTTTCACCAACAAAGTCTAATTTGCTCACCATGGTGGGATACCTTCAAGCGAATGTGGGCTATCTGTGATATTTCTATTCCAAAAACATTAAAATACATATTTATACATCTCAGTAAGTACTCTCTCCGTTGGTTATTTGATCTATTTATTGATCACTTATGCACTAGCTGGCTGAGTCATGTCTGTCTTGCAGACCACATTCTTCCTGATACGTTCCTGTGTGTCTAGATTGTCTCTGATTTATAGTTTTTGCTGCATTCTTCAGCGGGTCTGTATTACACATTTCTGGAAATATAAATTAATGTGAGGTGGTCACTCTGTAGGTATTGCATGATGGGAAAGTATATTATTAGAATGTACTAGGAAAATCTTTTGTGTTGACTAATTTCTGCCATTTGGAAAGATCCAGGAAACAAAATCCTTATGTGTACAGACTTCTCCATCTGGTTAGTGTAAAAGACTTAAAATTTTGTACTGTTCTTTTTTTCTAAGATCTAGTATTCAAACATTACACAGACTGGAAATCTTACCACTGGCACCCCCATTCTTTACTTCTTATGTTTCTACTTTTGATAAGATAATAAGATTTGCTAGAAGTTCCTACAAGCTGTTTGTTAATCTACTCAACATAAAAAAAACTATTTATTTCATTTAAGGGTTTAATGATTTTTATATCCATACATAAATATATACACAGTCCCAAGCAAAAGGGTAACAATGTTTTGAACTTTTGACTTTCAGGCTCCATATCTCACCAACCAATTGTCATTTTATAGACAATCATCTTAGCTATCTTATACATAAATTGTATTTTGCATCTGCTTAGTTCTGCAGATTCTTGTAATGTAACTGTTTTGCTCCTAAAAAATCTTAAAGGGAATCTGTCACCAATTTTTTTTTTTTACTTATTAAATCAAGACCCTGATCCATATTCTTTTCCTCTCAGTCGTTTTTATTTCCTGATTGTAGATTTCTCTATTCGGCCATCTATATATGATTGTGGGGAAGACATTCTTGCTTGCACTGCTTTAACTGCAGTCAGAGAGATACTTTACAGCAGCTTCATGCACATAGTATTCTTAAGACAGATTCTGTCCCATAGACTTCTATAGGAAAGTTTTCACTGTGAAGGGAGGTGAGAGGGGAGCTGTGAACATCTCCTCTTGTGACTGGTGGATTCTGTGTTATCTGACCCTGCTTTTACTGATAATGAGCACACTGCTGAAAACTCTCTAAACGGAACAGGAAGTGTCAGACAATTATTAGGCTTGGTGGCCAAAGTGAAAACTGCAGGACTTAAGAATTATTAAAAAATACTGAACATGATATGGAAAATAAAAAAAAAATAACCAAAAATTCCTAAAAATGTGTTTAACATAAAAATGTGAGTTAAACAATAAGTCATTTTTTGATGGCACATTCCCTTTAAGTCAAAGTTTTATTATTTTGTAAATCCACCTAATGGACATGCTTTCTATCCGATTCAAGCATGTCTCAACCGAAATTTGATCCCAGGTCACATTTACATGTTCCCAACGTTGGTGCATACTGGTCAACTCACTTGGGTACAAACTCTTCAACTCTACCTACAAGTGTTCAATTGGGTTAAGGTCTGGAGACTGTGGGGGCCAATCCAACAACTCTACTTCATTGTCATTGAACTATTTATTTGGCAATCTTGACGTATGCTTTGGGTCATTGTCCTGCTGGAACGCTATGTCGTCCTATTAATTATTATAGTATTTGAGTGTACAAAATAACTCATCTTGTAGGATACTTACAGTACATATGGCTCAGCATTGAGACCACTATCAATCCTGGTCAAGTATCCAATGCTTTTGGATGGATAGACTTAATTTCATATTCAACCAGCTATCATAGCACTCACATGATGCAGTTTGTCAAGTTTCTTGGCCAAGAGACCGCTATCAATGAGCTGGATGATGTAGTTTCTCTTTTCTTGGGAAATCTTCTTCATGGCTGCTTGAACCAGTGACCTTTTGCTTGGGAATCAATCTAATAACACACTGAGCTTTTAGGGAATGTAAAAACAGGTTGTAATTTGTAGTATACAAGAAGAAAAAGATTGTCTCACCTCCAGGAGCAGTAAACCGTAACAATTCAGTAACATGACAAGAATCTGCATAACTAAGCATATGATGTATGAGATAGCCAAGATGATTGTATATAAAATGATGGTAGTCTCACCTTCAAAGTTTTAGTGAATAGTGAGATATGGAGCTTGAAAGTCAAAAGTTCAAAACATTGTTACCCTTTTGTTTGGCACTGTATATATGTGTGTACACAAGTGTCCTAACAAAGACACTGAATTATTACAATGAAAACAGAAAAAAGAACAGTACTACAGTGTAATGTTTTCAAGTAGCCTAAACTAGGTATTTGGGAAGCAGTTGATTTGCTTAGGAGTATATGCAATCACTTTTTCTTTTTTCTGGATACTAGCTGTCTCAGCAAACTATTCTCTCAGGATTGGGGATGTCAAGGTCCTCCAGTGTCCAGAGATGACATTTTTAGAGGCTTGTATCAGATGTCTTGTTAGGGATGTAGCTATTAGAAACATGAATAAGAACGTTTAGAGATGGTGGGCTTTATCAAATTGTGGATTACTCTAGTCACTATATTCAAAAAGTTCACAAAATATGCAGGATTATGCTTTTTGCTCCACCACATCTTTATCATGAATTTGCGACTGCCAGGAATCACTTATGAATTGTCGGCGCACGATATCAGTGAGACAAGTCTGTTATGATTTTGTAGTAATAGCAACTTTAGGTGATAACTGGAAACATTTGACCCACTGGGGAGGGGGGGGGGGGGGCTGTAAATTGCTTAAAGGAAATGTATCATCAAATAATTACTTATTGTTTAACTCACATTTTTATGTTAAACACATTTTTTAGGAATTTTTGGTTATATATTTTTTTAATTTTCCATATCACTTTCAAAATTTTATTAATAATTCTTAAGTCCTGCAGTTTTCACTTTGGCCACTAAGCCTAATAATAGTCTGCCACTTCCTGTTCTGTAGAGGGAAATTTTCAGTGTCTGCTCATTATCAGTAAAAGCAAGGTCAAACTGAAAGGAGACACCAATGTGTATAGATAACACAGAATCCATCAGTCACAAGAGGAGCTCTTAACTCTCCTATAGAAGTCTATTGGACAGAATCAGTCTTAAGGCTCCTATGTGCATGAAGCCGCTGTAAAGTATCTTTCTGACTGCTGTTAAAGCAGTGCAAGCAAGAATGTCTTCCCTACAATCATATATAGATGGCCGAATTGAGAAATCTACATTCAGGAAATAAAAACGGCTAAGAGGAAAAGAATATAGATCAGGATCTTGATTTAATAAGTAAAAAAAAAAAATTGCGACAGATTCCCTTTAATTCCCATTTATATGCCTACAGTAAGAAGGCAAATACAGTATAGGATGAGACCAGTAGTTTAAAAATTAATAAAATTATATGTTGTTTTCCTGTGGAGGAGAGGCACAGCTGTTAAAAGGTGTTAGAGGCCCCTCTCCTAATTCATATGTTCCCCCAGCTTCATTGACCTTGATGGACATATGTCTTTTTGCAATCATACTATGTAAGAGGTCTATGTAGGTCTGTAGAGTTATTGACGATAAAAAATAAATAAGATAATTGAATTATTTAAAAGGATTAGAGGCCCGTGAGCAAAAATCTGGTTTGAGGGGGACTTGGGTGAAATGGAAAACAGGGGGGTCCTTTTAAATTTTTCTCAGAATGCATTAAGGTAAAATTGGGGGTTGTTATTTAAAGGTCACTTAAAGGGGCTTTTAAAATCCCAAAAAGCCCCGGGTTTCCTTTTTATGTTTTAAAAAGATTTTCACATTTGTGAAGAGTACAGAATGAGGTTTGGGGGAAAAAAACATTTGTATTTAGAAAAGGGAAAATCTCTCCTTAGTGGGGAAAGGAACCCATTTAGGGTGTGGGGGGAGATTTGAAATTTCCCCTTTTTTTCAATCCCCAAAGCATTTTGCATTAAACACAAGGCCCTTATGGGAAAGGAGGGGGAGAAAACTTCCCAGCGGGGCCCCCCTTTTTTGGGGTTTTAACCTAAATCCCAATTTGCCCTTTTGACCCCCCTGGATGTTTGGAAAATCAAAAAAGGGGTTTTCTACCAAGCCCGCATCACATCTGTAGACAGCTGTTTTGGGGTGTTTGTATTGAAGTAGACTAGATAATGGAAAAAGGTGGGACCAAGGGCCCCGAAAGCCAAAAATGCTGGGCCAAAAATTTAACCCAGTTTTTTTTGGCTTGGGAGTGATATTTAAGGAAACCCAAATTGGGATAGCAGCAAGGGGAAAAAATTTTTACAATTTAGCAGACCCAACCCACACT
This sequence comes from Phyllomedusa bahiana, assembly GCA_025379985.1. Lineage (NCBI taxonomy): Eukaryota > Metazoa > Chordata > Amphibia > Anura > Hylidae > Phyllomedusa > Phyllomedusa bahiana. Next base: position 164,602 of record JAODAL010003183.1, read on the forward strand.
AACCCTTCTTAAGTCAAACCAAAACCTCTTGGGGGAAATTTTTGATTGTCCAGGGGAAAACCAGGAAAAAAAAAAAAGAACATTGTAAAATTTTTCCCAAAAGGGGTGGAAGGGATTTGTTTGGGGGTGGGGAGGAAGGGTTTTTTACGATCTGGAAAGAAGAGACATTTTCTTGTTTACCTTGCTAAACCATAAACTTTCTTACCTATTAAAAGGTTCCAGATCATGAGATAATTGCTTGAACTGGCAGGAAGTTTGTAGAGAAACGTTTTGAAAGATTGGTATGGATTTTATAACCATAATAAACAATGCCCTCTGCAGGTCATGCAAATGGGAAATTAAATTTTTAACATGTCGGGAAATGGGATGGAAAAATTAAAACAGGGCTTTAAAAAATTTTATCATTAAAATTGGACCATTTACCAAATTTAAAACATTTCCCGAAAAATGCGGTTGGGGATGTTTAAAAATTTAATTGTCTTGCCTTAATTTGGGAGAACACTTTTATTTATGGTTTTCCCAAATTTTGAACCCCCCAATGCCCGGAAAATTTAAAAAACCCCCAGAGTTTAAACAAATTTTGCCATTTAATTTTTCAGAAATTTTTTATAAATTTAAAAAAGCTGAAAAAAAGTGGCGTGCTTTTTTATTCAAAAACCTTGCACTTTGATTATCCCTTTTTAAAAAAATTAGGGTTAAAATTTTCCTTTAGAAAATCACCCGAATTAGTTTAAAAAAAATTTATTTGAATTCAATTTATTCTTAGTTTAAACCTTGTTTTGTGAAGGCCTCAGGGATTGTTAGGAACATTAAATGAACAAAAACCCCCCCCCCCCCAACCCTTGAAAAAAAACCCCGAAGGGAAAAACACCAGATAGTTAATTGGGCAATGTTTTTTGGGCAAAGTGTTTTGCAGGGCTGGGGTTTTTAAAAAAATAAACCCGGGTTATCCGATCGATGAGAAAAAATTGAAAATTTTTTTGGCCCTTGCTAAAAAACTATGGGGCACGGGGTATGAAAATTGTCAAAGGGCTAAAAAATCCTTTGTTTTCCCATAAACAGCCCCAAGGGGGGGGGTAAAAGGTTTTAAAGGGGGGGTATTTTAAAAAAGGGGATAGATGCACATGATGGGAAAAAATTTTTCTCCATTTTTTTCAGGTCCTTTGGGTTTGCCCAAAAAATGGAATATTGTGTACGTTTTGGACCCCCGTGCTAGGAAAAGAAATTGGAGAGGGTTGAACAGGTATCAAAGGCCGGGCAATCAAAAAATAATTAAAGGCCCGGGTTTTGGGCGCAATATCCAGAAAGAATTTGCAAGGTTAGGGGTTTTTTTAGTTTTAGAGGGAAAAGACGGCCCTTTGGGGGGACTTTTAAAAAATTTGTTTTAAAATTTTTTTAAAAGGGGCCAAAATAGAGATCTCGTAAAAAATTTTTTTTATACCCAGGAATTTTATTAGAACAAGGGGGCATCCCCTACGTCTTGAGGAAAGAAGGTTTTAATTGACAATTTGGAAAGGGATTTTTTTTACTGTTAGAGCCGGGGGAGAATGTGGAAATCTCTGCCAAGGAAATTGTCATGGTGAATTCACTAACAGAGTTCAAGAAGGGCTGGATGCATTTCTGGAGCGTGATAACATAACAAGTTATAGTGACTAGGATTCCGAAGAACGGGTCTGGAGCATTTCTAGTGTAATATAACAATTATAGTGACTAGGATTCTAGAGGGGGGTCGTTGATCCGGGGAAATTTTTTTTTTTTTCCATTGCCAGATTGGAGTCAGGAAGGAATTTTTTCCCTAACATGAGGTCAATTGGTTTTAAACCTCAGGGGGGTTTTTGCCTTCCTCGGATTATTATTTTTTATTATTATTTATTTTAAAGCGCCATTGATTCCAGGGCGCTGTACATTCAAGGGGTTACATACATTACATAAGTCAAAACGAGTACAGTGATAAGGATAATGACAATTGGCATGACAGAGGGAGAGAGGACCCTACCCCGCGGGGGCTTACAATCTACAAGGAGGGGGAAAGAGACGGAGGTGAGGGGCAGACAAGTCTGTGGAGGAAGTAGTGACAAGTTTAGTGAAGGTTATGGGCAACCCCTGAAGAAATGGGTTTTCAGGTTGCTTTTGAAGTGGTGAAAGTGGAGGAGAGTCTGTTGTGTTGGGCTGTGAGTTCCAAGTGTTGGGTGAAGCACGGGAGAAGTCTTGGAGACGGTGTGTGAGGAGCTGATAAGGGGAGAGCAGAGGAGAAGGTCCTGTGAGGAGCGGAGAGTGCGTGGGGTGAGTATTTGGAAATTAGGGAAAGAGATGTATGGAGGGAGAGGTCATAAGAGCCTTGTAGGTCATGGTTAGTAGCTTGAAATGAATTCGCTGGGCAATGGGAAGCAGTGAAGGGTTTGGCAGGGGGGAGAGGCAGAGGAGTAGCGAGGATGAGGGTGGATAAGACGGGCAGCAGAGTTAAGGATGGATTGGAGGGGAGCGAGGGTGCTAGCTGGGAGGCCACAGAGAAGGATGTTTGCAGTAGCCCTAGGGGGGGAATGACAAGGGCATGGACCAGCATTTTTTGTAGTGTCATAGCCGAGGAATGAGCGGATGCGAGAGATTTTTTTCAGGTGGAGGCGGCAGGCAGAGGTGAGGGTTTTGGATGTGTGGTTTGAAAGATAAAGCAGAGTCTAGGATTACCCAAGACAGCGGACTTGTTGGGACCGGTGAAAGTGAAAGAGCCGTTACTGTAATAAGAGAATCAGGGCAGGGTAGAGTTGGGATGGTGGAAAGATGATAAAGTTTGTTTCTCCACATTTAGTTTTAGGGAGACGTGATGGGGGAAAAAGGGAGGAAAGGGAAAGGACAGACAGTCGGGGATCCGGGAGAAGTAGAGAAGGACATCGGGGCCAGAGATGTAAGTTGGGTATCACAGAAATACAGGTGGAAATGAAACCCATGTGAGGCATGAGCGACCGAGGCCAAGGGTGTAATAGAGAAGAGTAGTGGACCCGGGACTGCCCCTTGGGGACACCAACAGAGAGAGGCCGGGGGGAGGAGGTGGTGCAAGAATAAAGGGACGCTGAAATGTCCGTTCAGTGGGTACGAGGAGTTTCCAGGAAAGAAGCCAAGTCCGTGATCCCGGGGGGATGAGAGGGATTTGTAGCAGGAGGGAATGGTCGAAAAGTGTCAAAGGCAGAGGACAGGTCCAAGGGGAGGGCACAGAGTAGTGGCATGAGGCTTTAGCATTTACTAGATCATTAGTGACTTTGGGTTAGGGCAGTTTCGGTAGAGTGGTGGGGTCGAAAAACCAGATTGTGTGGGTCAAGAAGAGAGTTGGGGGAGGAGGTGGAGGACAGCTGAAGATAGCGTGCTGCTCGAGGAGGGTGGAAGCAAAAGGGAGCAGTGAGAGGGGGCGATAGGTGGACAAAAGAAGGGGGGTTCAAGGGTTGTTTTTTTAGGATTGGAAGTGATAGTAGCATGTTTTAAAGGGAGAAGGGAAGATGCCAAAGGGGTTTTTGATAGGTTGAAGAGATGGGTGAGTGCTGGGATGATAAAGCATGAGGGGCTGGGATGAGGTGGGATGGCAGTGGTCAAGACTACAGGGTAGTGGGGGTTGGATTTGGACAGTAAGGAGGAGAGCTTGTTTATGAGTGACCGGGGGGGAAGCAAGTTAAGGGGGAAAGGCAGGTTGCAAGGGGAAGGGAGGGTGGGGACGTGGGCTGAAGCTTTCTCTGATGAGGTTGATCTTCTGGAGGAAGTGAATGGCAAAGTCATTCTGTGAAAGGAGGGAGGGGGGGAGGGGTTGGTGGACGGAGAATAGAGTTGAAGGTTTTGACTACTTTTCTGGGGTTGTGGGTCAGGGAGGATATGAAAGTGGTGAAATAGTTCTGTTTGGCTTTAGGCGATGCGGACTTAAAATGTCTGCAGTGAGTGGGTTTTCAGGGGAGTGTTTGGATCAACACTTTAACACTTTAGCAACACTTTAATAAATGGGCTGAACTGGATGGATGTATGTCTTTTTTCGGCCTGACAAACTATGTAACTATGTAACCAATCAGAGCGCCACTTTTATTTCATATAGGGCTCTGAAAAAATGAAAAGGGAGCTCTGATTGGTTGCTATGGGCAACGGAGTGAGTTTTTGACACATTTCAAACATGTGGCCCAATGTGTGGAGGAAAGCCAACACTGCACATGGCAATGAACACACCATCCCCACTGTGAAGCATGGTGGTAGTAACATCATGCTGTAGGGATGCTTTGCTTCAGCAGGGACTGGGAAGCTGGTTAGAATTGATGGGAACAGGGATGTAGCTAAATACAGTGCAGTCCTGGAGAAAAAAGACGTCCACCTTCCACCAGTACAACAACCCTAAACATACATCTAAAGCTACAATGTCATGGTTTAAATCAAAGCATATTCATGTGATTAAATAGCCCAGTCCAAGTCGAGACCTAAATCCTATTATCTGTGACATGAATTGACAGTTGCTGTTCACAAAAGTTCGCCAACCAATTTGACTAAGCTATAGCTTAGTCAAATTCCAAAAATTCCAGTCTCTAGATGTGCAAAGCTGGTATAGACATACCCCAATAGAATTGCAGCTGTCATTGCATATAAAGTCAAAGTATTGACTAATATGCATGCCATACTTGTCAGTTTTTTAATTTGCAAAAATTTGGAAAAGCTGTATCATTCTTTCTACTTTGTGTTGCTCTTATACATTTTTTCCAATAATATGCAGGTTTAGCTGAAAATGTTTCATTTTTACAAGGAATTCTGGAAAAAAAGCATCCCAAAATTTGGCTTTTGGAACGCAGATTTGGGTGGGAGCCATGTCACATTTACACTGCCCCCCAAGTACCAGAACAGGTGAAAGCTTCCAGAAGTCACTACATTTTGGATTGAACACCCCTCAGGGAATTTATCTAGGTATTATGCATTTTAGGCTCACAGGAGTTTTACAGTTTATTTTAGCATTGGGCTGTGAAAATAGGAAAGAAAAAAAAAATCTCCGCTCTTGTTTTTGGCTTCCCAATTTTTAAAAAGTTTTTAAACCGTGTGCGGGTATAAAGGGACAGGGAAAAACTTTACTATGGGGGTTGGGAAAAACAATTAAAACGGAAATAAAATTTTATATATATTTTTTTTTTTTTTTTTAATTTGCTTTTAAAACAAAATTTAAAAATGTGTTTGTAAAAAATTGTGTTTTTATGTCATCATAGTCTGACAGTCATAACTTTTTCATTTGTCTGTATATGGAGCTACTGTACATAAGGACTTTTTTTGTGGAATGAGTTGATGTTTTCAATGGTACCATTTTGGTTTTTTATATGACAATTCGCCCATTTAGGCCCTTTTGGGGGAAAAAAATTTTAAAATTATGCGTCTACCCTCTTTTGGCGACTTAAAAAAAACCCCTTTTTTTCTCTTTTTAAATAAAAGGTTTTTTTTTTTTTTGCATAAGGGGCAGTAAAAAACCAAAAAATTTTTTAGCAAACCTAGTAGTATTTTTAATTTTTTTCAGTGGTCACCATTACAGCGATACCCAATAAAAAAAGTTGTTTCAAGGATTGCTATATGGGCCCTACAAATGAAAGAAAAAAGTTAATCCACCACCATTTAAAAAACCCAAAATTGGGGTTTTCTAATAAATATTTAAAAACCCCCATAAAATTTAAGGGGAAAAATTTCCCAAAAAAATTTAACACAATTTAGGCAAATTTTACAATACAAAATAAAATTTCAAAGAATAGGGTCTTTTAAAGTGTATTGACAGTGTATTAAAGTTCACAAAAAAAGACAGTTTTATAAATAAATATAATTTCAAGGGATATGAAAAAAACCCGCTCTTAAATAAATTAAAACTTGGACCCAAAATTCCCCAAAAATTTTATAACAACATATAAAGATGAAGTTAATTACCCAAAATTTATTTTAGAAACCTGCACCCCAGGGGCCCCCATAAAGGGAAAAATTTAAAATCAATGAAAAAAACACATGGTTAAAAAATAATTAAAAAAGGAAAAAAAAAAGGGAAAAATAAATCTATTTTAAAAAAAACGAGCCAATTTTTTTCCCTTCAGGGCCCCTTTGGGTGCCATTTTTTTTAAAGTTATTAAACCACTTACACTCTTCTTTTTCTAATACCTTTTACATTACCCCCCCGGATTTTCCCCGTGAACACAATCAAATACCAATTTTAAAACCCTTTAAAAGAATAGGGTCCCCATTATGATTTTTTTTTTTAAAAAATGGGTTAAGAATTTGGGCTTTAAATTGGGGTAACATCAACAAATTTTTTTGCAGCCTTTATCTCTGACATGTTCTCTTCGTTTTTTTATACGTGTTTTCTCTTGCGAAAAACCTACGTATAATTTAGGGGCAACCAAAAAGGGCTAAATTTCCCCTCTTAGTAGTGCTAAAAAGGGTATATTATTGAAGTATTTTTACACAAAAATCTTTCTTTTTTTGGGCTGAAAGGGGTTTTAGAAGTGACATATTAAAAATAGGAAAATTTAGCCCCACATGGAGACAAACCCCTAGATCTTTGTAATACCAAAAAGGGGCCCCTTCTTGGTACCCTAGTGGTTTTTTTTCTAAAAGAATTTTAAGGATTTATGACAACCTTTGTTGAATTAGAGGGGCCGGTCTGTCAACGTCTTTTCACAAAGGGTTTGGGTTTAGTATGGGAAATATTGGCCAGTGTTTTGTAAGTATTTCCCTCATTGTGGACCATTGCTTGTTATAAGTAGAAATAAATCTGATATTATGGTCCTGTGATCTCTTCACACTTGCTTGTAATGTTTTGTCTCTCAGAGTATTTTATGCTCTTAAATATCCTTTATTAATTTGTCTACGACTATATCCCCTATCTTCAAATCTCATTTTCAAATTGTACAATTGTTTTTCAAAATTACCCTCCGATGAGCAAATCCGTCTCATTCTGAAAAACTGACCAACTGGGACGGCTTTAATTGTAGATGGATTATGAAAAGATGCCGCATGCAATAAAGAATTAAAGTACTTCTTCAATATACATCAGTTTGAAGATATCTTTCTTGATCAACCTCAATCAAAATGTCCAAAAATTCAAATTTCCGTAAATCATATTTAAAAGAAAGTTTGATGTTCAAAGAATTCCGGTATAATTGACACATGAAATCAAGAAGTTGATGTTCAGTACCCTGCCACACAAAAAGAACATCTATATATTGAATATGGTCTTCAGAGTGTGTCCCATCATCCTGAAAAACCAACCCCTCCCAGAAACCCAGGAAAAGGTTGGCATATGATGGGGCACACACCGCATCCATACCTTGTTCCTGCACATAAAAGACATCTTTAAGGACAAATAAATTGTGTGTCAAAATAAATTGTAACAAATTCAAAATTAATTCACACATTTTGCCATCTAGGTTACTCATCCTCAGAAAAAAAACGGATTGCCCGCATCCCATCCTCATGTCTTATACTGGTATAGAGTGACTGCAGTAACCAAAAACATATCAGAATCTAACATAATACCATCAAGGCATCCTAAGACGTCTGTTGTATCCTTCACTTATGATGGTAAAGTCTCCACAATTGGTTTTAGATAAAAATCAATAAATTTGCAGATTGAGTTACATAATCCACCTATACCAGAAACAATTGGATGGCCAGGAGGGTCACAGGGGTCCTTGTGTACTTTTGGAAGAAGGTATAATGTTGGAATTTTTGGGTACTTAACAATCAACCCTTCCAGAATTTTCTTAGTTGTTTGCAATTCAGAAACAAAAGATTGTATGGGATTATATTGAAGTTTTTGATAAGTATCTGACTCTTTTAATTGTCGGGAAGGCTTCTTTCTCGTATTTAACAGTTGGCCAAATAATATTTCCACCTTTTTCAGCTGGTTTATAAACTACATCACTGTAAGATTGTAATTATTTCAATGCATTACGTTGTATTGGGGTTATATTATAATTTCTCACCTTTCTAGAGACTTTCTTATACAGCAAACCTGGTAGTATTTTTTATTTTTTTCCAATGGTCACAGTGAGGTGTAAGTGACATGTTAAATTTACCTAGTTCATACGATTACAGCGATGTCCAGTAAAAAATAAAAAATACTACCAGGATAGTTGTATATTTATTTCGTTTTACTGCTCTTATACAATAAAAACCCTTTTATTTGAAAAAGAAAACAAGTTTTTACGTCGCCATTGTCTGAGAGCCATAACTTTTACATTTTTCTTTGTGCCAGTACTCCCCATGCAGTTTACATAACATTTTAATTTTACTCTGTGGGGCGTTTTGATTATGGCAATATCCAATTTATATAAAAATATTTATGCATCGCTATCTTATGATAGCCATAACTTTTTTTTTTTTTATTGGCATCGCTTTGGCATTTTCTTGACTTTTTGATCACTTTTTATTCCATTTTATGTGCTGCAGGATGCACAATAATGCAATTTTACTTGTTTTTTTATGTTTATATTTACAGCATTACTCCCATTATACAAGTCACTGGTTAGACCACAAATGGAATATTGTGTACAGTTTTGGGCACCAGTGCACAAAGACATTGTAGAGCTTGAACAGGTACAAAGGCTGGCAACAAAAATAATAAAAGGACTGGGTGGACTACAATACCCATAAAGATTAGCAAGATTAGGGTTATTTAGTTTAGAGAAAAGACGGCTTCAGGGGGACATAATAAATATGTTTAAATACATCAAAGGTCAATATAGAGATCTCTCCCAAGATTTATTTATACCCAGGCCTGTATCTAGAACAAGGGGGCATCCTTTACGTCTTGGGGAATGAAAGTTTCTACATAAACATAGAAAGGGATTCTTTACTGTTAGAGCAGTGAAACTGTGGAATTCTCTGCCAGAGGAATGTGTCATGGTGAATTCAATAACAGAGTTCAAAAAGGGTTTGGATGCATTTCTAGAGTGTAATAATATAACAAGTTATAGTGTCTAGGATTCTGGAGAAGGGTTGTTGATCCAGTGATTTTTCCGATTGCCAGATTGGAGTCGGGAAGGAATTTTTTCCCTAAAATGAAGACAATTAGTTTATACCTCATTGGGGGTTTTTGCCTTCCTCTGGATCAACACTTTAGAAACAACCGGCTGAACTGGATGGACGTCTTGTCTTTTTTCGGCCTTACAAACTATGTATGTAACTATGTATGTAAGCATTCGTTGTGCAGGTTTGATAACATGACAGGATAGTATCCAAAAAAGAGTCAACCAGCAGTATTAAATCCAATGGCAAAATATAGATCGATCTGGCTACAAATCTTACGACCCCTAAATCCTTAGGGGTTGTTCACACAGCGCTTTTGGATCTGATTTTGGATCCGAAAATCGCATCCAAAAACGCAGCGTCGATCGGATCCTAAACTGATCCAACACACAGCTGTGTTTGGATGCATGTTGGATGCAGCAGGATCGCACCCTATAGTTTTAAATAGGGCTCCTGCTGTGTATTTTGGACCAAGAATTGACTTGTCAATTCTTGGAACGGAGCCGAAAGATGCAGAGAGACACGCATCAGTGATCACTCATGTGAATGCTGATGAGTCTTTCAAAGTAATAGCAATGTAAATCACATTGCTGTTTATTAGATACGTGTTTGGGTTCGTTTAAGGTCCGACAGACGGATCCAAACATGTATCTAAAAACGTATGATCACACGGACTTAACACGCCGTATGAACATATCCGTAGGGGCATCCAACAATCCAAAAACATAAATAAAAGAAGCAGCATTTGCAGGGTAAAGGCATCTTTATTCCTCCATAAGGTGCAACGTTTCAGCTGCATACATAGCCTTTATCCAGTATAGTGACACAGTAAATGGGTGAACTATATATAGACCCTATAATTAGTGTAAATACTAATCACATGACAAAGTACAACCCAGTACTTAATAAAACACAAAATATGCATAAAACATACACATATTCTCAATATATATATACAGATAACAATTTTGTCCTGATTTACCACAGAATCCAGTATCTCTGTTGGTCTACTGCGTATGCGCCAGTAATTCAGAGACCACATGGGAAAAAACAATCAAAAATGCAAAACTGTGAGCATACGAGCAGGGACTTCTAGAATCACTTTGACTTCACTACAAAATTGCAGGCTTCAATACAAACGTAGTATTAACCCATTGTAAACATAGTACCCATAAAGAGTGTATTATCATCTAAATCTATCTCAAAACAGCTTAGCAGAGTGGTACAAATCCAGCAGAAAATAGACATACTCTGTTATTATGACAAATATAAGCAAAAACTGAGCAAAAGAGAAAAAATTTAACTCTGCAAACGTAATTTATGAACATTGCACATGTGATTACAGGGTGTATATGTAGTTCACCCATTTGTGTATACAGCTAAAACGTTGCACCTTATGGTGGAATAAAGATGTGTTGAGCTTTATTTACATCACTCTGCAGATGCTGCTTCCTTTATTTATGTTTGTAACGGCGGTGTACGTGTTTTTATATTATTTTTTATGTTTTATTATTTATAATAATAATATAATTTATAATTATTATTATTTTTTTTACTTTTTTACATTTTTTGGGACTCAGTATGTCACGGTACACTTACACCGGCTATACCACAAATTTGGTAATGCCGTGTGTGTAACGACCTAGCCTATAAATATGTCACATTATTTAACCTATACGACAAACACTCTAAAAATACAATGTCAAAAGTGTGTTTTTTGTTCATCTGGCGGCACATAAAATAGAATAAAAAAAGATCAATAAGTCATATGAATGCTAAAGTGGTAACAGTGAAAATGTTAGTTCATCCTGAAAAATAAAATACATACACAGCTCCGAAAATGGAAAAAGAAATTTAAGGCTATTAATAGAAAGTGATGCATAAATATTGCATAAATTAAGCAAAAACACCTTTTTTTTTAAAGTAATAAAACATAAAAAAATATAAATTCAACATATCTGTTATTTTATTGCCCCACAGATTAACATGGTACTGTATGGTGACCACTTTAAAAAAAAAAAAAAAACACTACCAGGATTGCTGTATTTTCTTCATTCTGCTTCCCAAAAAACTGATTTAAAGGCGATCAAAATGTTCCCCTCAAAATACTATGAATGAAAACATCAACTGATCCTGAAAAAAACAAGCCTTACTTAAAATAAGTGTAAATATATTGTGTAAAAGCAGTAAATGTAAATAGGTATCACTGAAATTATATCAACCTACAGAGTAAAATTAACATGTCATTTATACCACATAGAGATGCTGTAAAAAATAACAATAAAAGTAGTAAAACATAAAAAAATTACATAAAATCAGTATTGTTGTAACTGTACCGACCCACATAGTAAAGTTATTATGTTATTATGTTATTATTATTTATACCATACGGCGAACACTGTAGAAATGAAACCCGAAAAACAATGGTGGAATTGTTTTGTTTTTTTCAGTTTTACGGCCCAAAGCAAAAAAAAAAACCCATGAAATACCTGTGGGCCTAAAAATTTTACAATACCCCCTAAAATTACTCCCCCGGGGCACCCAAACAGCAGTTTCACCCCAAACCCCCTTTTTTGAAAGCAGAACTTTGAAAAAATTGACTTTTTTTGTAAAAATTTTATGTGTTTCCCGTAAAAAATGGATTAAAATTGAAGGGTTCCCGCGAAAAAAAGTAAAATTTTTTCCTCCATTTTTTCTTACAATTAAAGTAAAACCCCAAAGGGGTTAACAAAATTCCTAAAAGCTTTTTTTTTTACTTTAAGGGGGCAGTTTTTTAAATTTACTGTAGCCCTTTTTTAAAACCCCTTTTTTAAACCTCAAAATAACTAGACTGGTCCCCAAAAAAATTTGTGTTTCAAAAAATTTTTATGAAAATAAGCCCCCAATTCGATGAAAAAGAAAAACATTTTAAAAATTATGCCAAACCCAAAAATTTTACATAAGGGAGAAAGCTAGGGTATAAATAAATTTTTGTGGGGAAATTTTCAAAATTTTTCCCTTGGTTTTTGGTTTATTTTTCACAAATTTAACAAAAGGGTTTAATGTACCAAAATTATTAAAAAATTTTAAAACACAATTTTTGTTTACGAGAAAAAAAAAAAAAAAAAAAAAAAAAAAAAAATTTTTCTTTTGAAAACAATATGGGGGGTAAAAAATCTCAAAAAAATTTTCCCCCCCCTAAAGTTATTACAGTTTGGGAAATTAAAAAAAAAGGGTTAAAAACTGATGAGGGGTAAAGGGGTTAAACATTTTATTATTTCCCCCCCCCTTTTTTTTCTTTTTTCTTCCTTTTAAAAAAATTTGAATGGCCCTTTTTCATTTAAAGACTCTTTGGGATGGCAGAATCTCAGAAGCCCCAATTTTTATATCCCCCTAGTCACTATGTCAGATCAAGCAAATGGACATTAAAGTCTTATGTCACATCAAATTTAAAGGGGGATTCAACTGTTTACTTTACTGGCCTTTTCCCCTTTTTTGGCAATGGCACAAAAAGGGATTTTTAAAGGGTTTTTTAAGGGAAAAGCCCCTTAGGGGCTTTAAATTTGGGGGAAATTTTCTCCCGCCACAAAGCTAATTTTTTAAAAGCCTTGAGGGCTCATTTTATGACAACCTTAACAAATGGGTTTTTTATTATAAACCCTTTTTTTTAAAGGTTTTACCCAAAACCACAAATGTAATTTTTAAATTTTAAAAAAAGCTTTTTGATAATTTGTCTGTGAAAAAATATTTTAAAAAATTTTTTACAAGCACAAGGTTAAAAGGGATTTTTTTACCGGAAACAAGTCCCTTTGGGGGTTTTCAGTACTTGGAGCGTTGTATTGTTTTTTAAAATTTTATATGTCTTTTATTGGGGGGCATAACTAAAAGGGAAAATTAAAGGGGGGTGCAGCAGTTAAAAAACCTTTTTTGATGGGGCAAGGACCCCAATTTATATTTTACTGTCTTTACAAGCTTAAAAGATTTTTCTGTGTGGCCCAATTTTCCCTTCCACTTCCTTTTTTTTATGAAAGGGACCAGAAAAGGGGAAACCCCTTTTGGGGGGCCTTTTAAGGGCAGAACAAAGTTGGGAAATGGGAAACCTTTTGGGACAAATTTCCTATTTTTTTTTTTCTAACAAAAAACCGGGAATGTTTAGAAAAAAGTTTTTTTTTTGCTGGACAACCCTTTAAAATGCTTAACTTGTGCCCTGAACCCGGGCAATTTAAGTGAGGGGTATTTAAAGCTTTTTCTAATAAGGGGAACTCTTGTTGGACAGCCTCCCTAAAATGTTACAGAAAAAAAATTACGAAGGGTGTTCAAAATTAACCAGGAATTTATGAGCTACACTTTATTTATTGAATACAAAAAAAATTTCTTCCACACTTTTTTTTTTTTTTGTATCCCCCTACCATTCTGCAAAAGATTTTCCCGTTCCCCAGGAACCTTTTTTAAAACCAAAACTTTTGACAGTAACTTGACCCATTCTTTCTTTGCCCTTGGTTTTTAAAGACATTCTTAAAATCCTTAAGAAAACTTAAGGATGTAGTCCCCAATTGGGCAAGAACTGAGCTTTAATTTGGGGAAAGAAAAATAGGACAATTTTTTCTCATAAGTTTTCCATTGTCAAACAACAAGTGGGGGGGTAAACTTGTTACAATTTGGGTTTGGTTCCCGGCTAAAAAGTATTGTGGTTTAAATTTTTAACTCTTTTCCCAACCCCTTTTTGAAAGACTTGCACTAATCTTAAAAACTTTTACACTGAGAAACACTTAAAACTGAAAAAAGATTTTTAATTCCCCCAAAAAACTAGAAAAAGACATCTTCATTTGTCCCAAAAATTTAATAAAAAATTTGGGTGGGCAAAAAACATTGTGGGACTTCTGCCCCAATTAATTTTACAACTGAAAAGGAAAGGGGGGAAAAGCAGTTTGCCCCTACTAAAAAACAAGTAAAAAACGTATAAAATTTTTTCCCCAAAGAGTCCCTGTCAAAATTGCACTTTGGTTTTTAAAAAATTTTAAATTTTTTCCCCGTATTCAAACAGAGCCCTCATATCCCATTGTTTTGGAGATTTTTGCATTTTGTATAAATATGGGAAATAAAAAGTTAAATTTTTTGAGTAATGAAAAAAAATTAGAAAAAAGGGAAATGAAT